>JAULKK010280083.1:0-24623 GCA_032355705.1 Rubia peregrina
TACGCAAGCCATATAGTAATAATTCCGAGAGATGTCTTTGAAATATATCTTCGCCTTTGAGGTTACCATCTATTTTTCAAGAAAGCTACTCAGTTACAAATAAGGGCCAAAAGAAACAGCAAAACATGCTATTGGGGGAAAACATAACACCAGTTTTACTTTTTGAGTTGGTAGAATATAACCAACGGAAGCGCATACAACATCTAAAGTTGTTGGCGTTGGAATTTTTGGAGAGAATTGGTTCAAGTTGGCGATGGTAGCCATGATCTCCTTGTGGTGCTTTTTTGCCCTGCAAAATTATCATAGCAATGAATTTAAGCACTGCCTTGATTATACTTGTCATGAGATAAATGTAAAAAATTGAACCATTTTTTAGTTTCATAAATTGATTGTCAATACCATCAATTAAAATGGATGATCTGTATTGTGTTGATACTTCTATCCTTGAATAGAAGCAAGTGAGAATGTTAATATAAGTTGTTTGATAATAAAATGGAGGTTAGAGAGTGATGGCACATTGGTTTTACGAATATGATACCTTGAAAGAAATCAATCTTGAGTCGACGACAAATGAGCATTGGCAGGTCATCCATAGTGTCCTGCAATCGTTTCACTTCATTTGGAATGAATTCTTTCTACATAGTCAAAGGCAAAGGCTGCAATCTAAATATGGATGACAAACATTAAGGGAAATTAAATTGTAGATAATTGGTAAATAATGTTCTAACAAAAATTATTCTTAATTTTCATCAATAAGAACAAACTTCTGAACTTTTTTAGAGTCATTCGCTGTTTTGACAGTGCAAATTGGGAGACACTAAGCATCAACCCCTATAACATCTGCAATTTTATACCATTAGTGAAGATAAAATAAATTTTCAGGGTTAACCTAAAGAGATGCATTCTAAAATATAATCATATCGGTTCTTCAGGTTTATTGAGATGTTCAGGGATTCTTTCAAACGGCACATAAGAATGCTCAACCGAAAAGAGATGCGTGGAATCAGGGATTTCTTCAATAACTGTACTGGCGTCGATGATCCACTGGATTGCTACATCCTTTTAAAAAAATATATATTTAGGGTCAATTTCTTTTATGCTTGTATTCGATATCTTGTACCTCTTATAAACCTGAATTTTGTGTCTCATGGTTTCATATGCCTTATTGAACATTATACCTTCAACTATCATAAGTAAAATAATGAGCATGAAAAATTATGGTATAATAGGCCATTATTCCTACAAAATTGGCTATTATCTTTTCATCAGAAAAAATGAACCTTTGCAATTTTGTAGGGCTCTTTGGACTTTGATATGCAGAGAATTTTCGTCTACTATAACAACTCTGATCCAAGGGTGATTAGTATTGTGTAGTTCATCAATGGGTTTTTTTCCCGATGTCATAGCTCCTGCATCACATACAATTACAACTCTAACTAGTTTAGTATTTCAGTAAAGTTTTGAAGTATACAAATCCGGAGTCTTCATCATGTATTATTCACATAAAAAGCACATGGAATTCTTTTTAAAAAAGCTCCAGTAACTCAAGAATAAAAATTCTTTTAAAAAAATGACCTGGTGAGATTTGAATCAAAGTCTCTAACCTCAAAGCCTAGAGCAATAACCACCACATCAAAGAATTTTATTGAACATACACATAGTCATGTAATATTAAACCCCAGAATGTACATCAAGAACATAAATCCTTCAAAATAAAGGTCAAAGTGAGATTCAAACCCCATACCTCTAACCTCAACAACAAGAGTACTAACCACTAGATTAAACAATTTTTGCTAATAATAACCCGAGTCAAGTAAATATTAAATCTCAGCAAGTCTTTAAAAAAGGGACACTATATTAAATCTCTCCTCTCGTGAGAGGAAGCTCAGGCGTCCGGCGTCCGCATTCTCCGTCACCATCAACCTCCGTCGTCTCCTTCGCCAGACACCTGCATCTCACGACAAGCACATTCTTCTTCATCGATACACCGGTAACGGAGATGGCTACAACTTCTTCTTCTTCATTCATCTCCAACGTCGAATTCGAATTGAAACTCGTCGCCGCTCATAGTTGCCTAGTTTTCGTCGTTCGAATATGAAAACCCTAGCGCCTCCGCTGCAAAGCTGCAAACCCGTTCGCTATTCACCTCGTTCACCTTGTCGCCGTTCATCTTGTCGCAGCGCCGTCGATTAGAATACCCTCTGCTGCCGAAAACGTTGATTGGTCGAGATCATAGGAGGTCAGCTCTGGCGAAGCTTAGATCTCGATCTCGATAACCACCGTGGAACGAAAGGCTAAATCACGTTGGAAGAGCGGTGGCATTAAGTGAAAGAGCGGTTATAGATTTTTTATCAGAGAAGGGGAATTTCAATCGAAAAAAGAAAATTGAAATTTTAGATATTTTTGTGATATTTATATCATTGTGATAATTGCATAGTAGGTCCCTATATTTATCAGCATTTTTTTATTAAAAAAATCATCTCAAATGAAACTTCTTATAATTGCACAATAAACCCTAATCTAAAGTTAGTCTGCCTAAAATAAGATTTTGTGATATATATTATATATATATAATTTTTTATTTAATAATCTTGATAGAAAATAACTTCTTTCATACTAAAGTGATGTTAACTGACGCTCTTGCATTGAAGTGCAAAATTTCAAAACACTTCTCAATTAAGTCTCTCATATCCACGTCATATTGACGTCTGGTAAAATATTAACAAATGTCTTATATTTTTATTCACGACTCTCTTAACATTGGAGATGCTATTAGAATTGCACTTTCAAATTTTACAAAATTAAATTGAAACTTTCAATCAAAACATATAATTATTTGGCAAAGTCTTGGGAAACACGGTCTTTCCATAGGCTTATGGAAAGACAAGTTTTAATTAGAATAATAAAAGGTAAAATGTCTTAGTTGCAAGAGTCCGTCTCTTGAAAAACGATCTTTCCATAAGTCATGGAAAGACCAAAGTTTAAAGTGTAAATTAGAAGAAATTAAGATAAAATTTTTGGGTTGCATGAATCGGGTTATAAACTTTATAACTACTACATATTGTATATTAAAAATTTAATATTGCAACTAAAACATTTTACCTTTTATTATTTTAATTAAATCTCGTCTTTCCATAAGGTTATGGAAAGACCGTCTTTACTTTGTCATATTCGAGTTAGGGGAAGATTTAAAATAAACTGTTGGAATCAGCGCAAATTTAAAATGAAGTACACCACTGGAGTTGCTCAGTGTGTCTCTTCTCCATCTTCTCCATTTCATCTTTATTTTACTTCCTTATACATGAGTATTTTGTTTTTATTCTCAATTCAATTTCCTCATTGATTTTTGGATTTGAAGACCGAAAATCCATTTGGGAAAACACAGCAGGAGACAAGAGCCAATGGATGCAACTGGGCCTGTTCATCGACGCCGAGGTGTAAGGTCAACGGCTTCTCCCTTTTCCGGTAAGGAGCTGTGGAATTTTAAAGAAAGTTTTGTAGAGAAGATAAGATTCGATAATGATTGAGATTTTGATTTGATTAGTTTACTTATCGATGATAATGGTTGTGGTTATAGAGATGATAAAATGGCGGTGGCCACCCAGATTTGAATTTTAAAGTGGTGAAATTAAGCTTATTCGAACTAAAGAGTGCATATGTCCGTCCATGTGCAAAATGAATTAATCAAATTTCAGCTTAATTTGTTTGTTTGTAAACATGAGAGTTGACTCTGGAGTTGAATTGTTTTGCAGTAAATTAATGGAACTCCAGGTAAGACAAACCATCAACTAATCCAGGCGTTTAGTTTTGTGGATCATCAGCTCATCTGCTTCTTTACGTTCTGGCGTGGACCGCAAAACTTTTAAGGTATGTCATCTGAGTTTCACTACATATGCTTGGCCAACTTAGTTTGAGTTTTTTCTTTCTTTTATTCCCTAATGTCCATCCATTTCATCTTCACATATCATTCAAATACTCCAGTTCAATAATCAGCTTGGCTTTGTATGGCACTTTGCTCTATGCAATCTTTGCATCATGTATTAATGGGATGAAACCATTAACCTTGAAATTTTGAAGGTAAAAGTGACTAAGATCATTCCAGCTTCAACTGAAGATCCATGGATGATCATATGATTCAGCTTCTCGACAAGCTCCACGACTTCCTGGAAGAGTTTCAAATTGAAGGTACGCAATGCTATATTCGGGTTTTTGATTACTGGTTTCATATAAACTCTTATTTAGTGTTTCATTGGACCACCGGTTAAAGTATTCTGGGCTTCCAATTTATAATTAATTGGTTATAAGTGGAGTGAACCAAAATCTTATACTCAAATTCATTTAACTGGCGACAACTCAATTTCAGCACCTTATAGTTTCATGTATAACATATGTAGCCCCTCCCAAAGTTTCCCGATGTTTCGACTGGTTGATTCACTGTTTTGTCTCTGAGGACGCTTGGAAGCTGGACAAAAAGACTCTAATGAGAGGCATTAAATTTGTGAAATCATTTTTATTTTATTATTATGCGGACTGGAGTGGTGTTGATGAAGCTAAGGATTTCGCATCCCTATTTGAGTACACCAGAAAGTATTTTTGGTGGTTATACTCTGAAATTCCAGAGGTTTTTGAATCTGATGATCCTGGTCATGTACTCTATGCAATCTCCAGATGTTCTGGTACCATTAATTTATTATGCGCCAATATTGGGAAGATATATGACAAATTATTGAAGCTGTCCCACTCTGCTCCCTTTGTTAACGGTATTATGTTTGATCAGTTTGCTGATTCGGTTCAACAGTATGTTATGAATGTTCCTAAGAAACCATGTGGTTGGGGACGTTCTGCTCACAACTATATTGAAGTTGAAGCAAATTACAAGGATACTGTGCACAAATTGGAAGGCTTCAGATATGTAGTTTCCAGCTTCTGCAAGCAATGCACTGACAAGAAGAAGTCACGATCTCTCTTGGCTCGCTCCGCAGCTCTGGTTTTTAGCATTCTGCATGTGGCGAGTGCGAATAATGTTGTTAAACTAAATACCAGAGAAATGGAAGTAAACATCTTTCGATCTTCATCTGCTATGTCGCGGATGCTTTCACTTCATAACCCCGATGCTGTGGAGGTGTATCTTGAAGTTGTATCAGCTAATGTGGAGACTATTAAGGCCTCAAAACCATCATCAGAAGGATCTGTCTATTCATTTCTCAATCTTCTCCAATTAGCAAAAACTCGAGTTCACATTCTTGGTGGAATCCTGGATCTTCCAATACTGGATCTCATAGATGATGGGCCAGATGAGCAGGTAAAAACTTTTTTGAAACGGGGATACGCAGTTGCTTCCAGAGAAGCGGGATCTCTTTCATCGTCAATTCCTCCAAATTGTGTTGTGCTCTCTAACATGATACAAAAACTTAATCTCATTAAGGGGGAGCTTTTTGTACAGGAGGTACACAATCACAAGGCCAAGTTATCTTCTTTTACCGTGAACCGAGCAGCAAACATCCGAGAGGCTCTCAAATTCCTCCATCGATTCTTCAAAATGCCAGCAGTATGCATGGGGGACAAGGATAAGTTGTTGCTGCAACTTATTGAAGCTTTTCTCAGAGAGGCAGGATCATTGTGTGACTCACGCGGAACAAAAGAATTCGAGGCCATGATCATGGAATCAAGTATTGCGATTTATACGCTTTCCAAAGCGGAGGCTATTTTAGAGTTAGAGGTTCTGGCAGACAGTACCTTGAGCTTAAACTTTCTTGCAGAATTTCGCATTGAAATGCTTCACAAGAATTTAACGTTTTTGAGAGCATCACTCTTGGGTGAACCAGATGATGCAACTGTCTTGACAATTATGAACCAGACTATGCAAAAAAGCCAATTACTGTTTCATAAAAACACAGCAGAAGTTCACATGCAAGGTCTTTGGTTGCCGTTCCATAATTTCCCAAAGAGTGATGGAGTTTTCTTTGCTCAACATCTTCTGGAAAAGCTGAAGAAATTGCTGAGTGAAAAGGTTGGTACTGTAACTTTTATGAAGGATGAAACTGAGGCACTGCTTGGGGATCTGGAGTTCTTCACATCTTTCCTAAAGGATGTCAAAAGGGAAGATAGTAAGAACAAAGGTATAGGATTTCGTGTGACAAGTTTGATGTATCAGGCAGAGTGCATCTTTGACATGTTTATACTTGGAGTTGGAGATGTCCCTTTATGGTACCACCAGTTGGTTCTTTATGCTTCCATTCAAGAGGCGAAGTTTATAAAGGCACGGATACTACAATATTGTCCTAGAGAGAGTTTTGGATCGCCACTCCAAGATGTTCCACGAGCTTTGGCGCATGGGACAACGAGGTTTGATGATAGCAAGCAAATAAGTGAGGAAGTCATAGTGGGGTTTGATGATCAAGCCGAGACAATTGTGGACCAGCTTCGATATGGATCGAATCACCTACAAGTTGTCACTCTTGTTGGAATGGCTGGAATCGGAAAAACAACTCTGGCTGAGAAAGTTTATAGCAACAATTCAATCCAGTATCATTTTGGTTTTCGTGCTCTTTGTTCTATTTCTCAAGTTTATAGGAAAAGAGAGCTGTTAGTCAGTATATTAGGCGATTCAACTGCTGATATGGGAAAACAGGATGATAATGACTTGGCTCTAAAGGTCAAACAAATGTTGAAGGGTAAAAGGTATCTCATTGTAGTTGATGATGTATGGAGCATAGAGCATTGGGATGACCTAAAGCTCTCCTTTCCAGATGACATGAAGGGCAGCAGGATTTTAATGACAACCTGTGATCGTGGTGTGGCGAGGAAAGCTAGTCCTGGGAGAGAGTCTCACGTTCTTCAATTACTCTCTCCTTCCCAAAGCTGGGATTTATTGCAAGCAAAGTTGTTTCAAGGGGGGAAATGTCCAGAACCTCTCTGGAGGGTTGGAAGTTTAATAGCAGAACATTGCAGGGGGCTACCACTTGCGATTGTTGTCGTGGCTGGTATTCTAAAGAGGACAGAGATGGAAAAAGGTAAGTGGGAGGAAATTGCTGAGCATTTAAGATCACTAGTAGCTGATGACCAAGAGAGGCAGTTCACGGACATCCTTGAGTTCAGTTACAATCATCTGCCTTCGTATCTTAAACCATGCTATCTTTACCTGGGATCATTTTTGGAAGACCAAGAAATTCAGGCCAAGAAGCTGCAATGGCTGTGGATGGGGGAAGGTTTTATTCCAAAAATAGTTTCCAAGAGCTTAGAAGAAACGGCTGAGGGCTACTTGGTAGAACTGATCAATCGAAGTTTAGTAATGGAAGTGAACATTAGTTCTTGGGGTTGTACCAAAACTTGTCGTGTCCACGACATGCTTCGTGATCTCTGCATCAAGAGAGCTAAAGAAGACAATTTTATGCAGCTGTTCATGATGAATGATTCGCTCAAGCCTGATTCTCCAGTTGGTAAGCAGTATCGGCTGTGTGTCCATTCTCCAAAACAGAATTTCATTCAGTTGCGACCTTCTGCTTCACATGTTCATTCTCTTCTATTCTTTGCCACTGATAACTCCCAGGACCACAACTCCTATGATATATCAACCATTTTCCAGGATTTTAAGCTGGTCAGAGTATTGGATTTGGAACCTATCACAGCAAGCGTTTTTCCAAGTGGAACTGATTTGTTAATTTGCTTGAATTACCTGGCAATTAAGGGAAACATAAAGTCTGTTCCTTCATGCATCGCCAATCTATGGAACCTGGAGACTCTTCTCGTGAAAGGAACAAAGGGTGAAATTGCATTGCCAAGTACACTATGGAGCATGGCATCGTTGAGGCATGTCCACATCCGTCCCTCGGCTTCTCTGACCATAGCAAGTCCTGAGCTTGAGAATGGTATTGACTTGGAAAACCTTACCACTTTTTCCTCTCCAGCCTTTTCTAATTCAAAATTAGCTGCAAAGCTAATGAAAAGGTGGGCGAGACTTAGAAAATTGAGATGCATCTTCCTGGAACACTGGGATAACACTCGTTTGTGCAATATATTTTCTGCATTGGAGTTTCTGACTGAACTCGAGTCGTTGAATATGTATAATGGGGGGCGATCCTTACCATACGAGCTGAACTTCCCTATGAATCTGAAAAAACTAACTCTCTCCAGATTCAGCTTACCATGGGATGATATCTCTTTAATCAGTAAACTAACGAATCTGGTGGTTCTTAAGCTACTGTTTAAAGCCTTTGAGGGAGATGTTTGGGTCATGGCAGAAGAAATTTTTCCTAAGTTGAAAGTGTTGGTGTTAGAAAATTTGAACCTTGCAGTATGGAACAACTTGATGGACTGTTCAGATCACTTTCCGGAGCTTGAGAAACTTGTTTTGAGAAGTTGTAAGAAACTTGTGGAGGTTCCTTCCAATTTTGGGGAGGCTTCAACGTTACAGATGATTGAGGTGAAGTGGTGCTGTAAATCCACTGTGAAATCTGTGGAGAAAATTTTGGAGCAACAGCTGGAACTGGGCAATCAGGACTTTCAAGTAATGATCACTCCCCCAGAATGGGATTTCAGAAGATGAAAGGTGAATTGAGTGAGGTAGTTATAGTTTTTTTTCTTTCTCAAGTTTATATTATTTTCAGAGCAAAACAGACATGATGGAAAGAAGTAGCATCATACCATAAAGCTTACAGGAAATGCTGATCTTGATACTTTGTTAGTTGAGTTTCTAAGAGTTATTATTGATAAAATGATGACAAATCTTCTGTTCTGCAGAGCAGCTAGGAAAGGAATCAGACGCAACCTAATGACAAATCCTCCCCAGTCCCCAGTTGTGAAAATACTGAGGGCAGGAAGCACTCATATTCTCTGCGAATTGAACATTGGATTGCAGGCCCACCCTACCATGCTTGGAATCATCCTCCAGATTTCACTTGTACTTCTTTAATGAAATCCCACTCCTTTTCCATACCTATACTAAAAGCGGGAGTTCATTTTTCGCGCATAGGTTTTGGTACGGTGACCGGTCATCACGCCTTCAACTTTGGTTTCCTCCCTGCTTCGTCCCCTCTGCTTCCCTCTCAATCGGCAAATTGTGCTACCACCTACTCTTGGTACAGAAACGGTTGCTGGTACGCGGTCGTTCCCGTGTTTTAATTGACTCTTCTTCTTTACTTTCTCCAATCACTTCTTCAAACCGGTCCACCTTCCACGGCAGTAGCCTGATTCTATCAATTTTGATATGGGTATTAATGTCTAACACACAAGAATGATTGGTTAGTCTCTTTATTGTTGATTATGTATTGAATTCATACTTTCTGCTTTGTGTGCAAGTGTAAGCGTGTGCGTCTGTGTGTGGTGTGTTCATGAGCCTTGGATTGTGTATAATTTTGATTGATTTCACTGCTTTTGATGTTTGAGGTGTTTGAATGCTTCAACCTTATTAATGTCAAAATACCCCTTTTCCCATTTCTGTTGTTTGTGTGCCTTCAATTATGTAAAGTATAATTTTGTGAAACAGGACTCAGTTTTACTCGGTGCCTTCCCCGTCAATGGATTTTACTGTTTTAAATGCTTAAATCAAGGTGAGAATATATTTTATATACTATGTGATATGCTCAAGAACAAACTCAATTAACGCACAAAAAAAAGGTTTATTAGGCCCATATTCAAGGACTTGGAACCTTTTCCTGCACTTTCCTTCAATTTTGGACCCTTTTTTAGCTCTCGAAGTATTTGATAAAAACCAAAAACAGGAGCCTATTAGCTGCAGTTTGATATTTTTCATTCTTGCATTTAGGAATATGTTTTTGGTATATTACTTGTTTAAAGAACATTTGACTAAGTCATTTGATTCTGAATTGAATTTTGGAACTTTCTGATGTTGAATCCCTCATTGTACTTTTAGAAATTTCTTTGTTATATCTACTACAAGGATTCTCTGTGTATTATAACACTTTGTTCTCACAGAATCATTTATGTTAATGTTAATTTGATCGATTTCTTACTCAGCCTTATCTGTCTTTGTATTCATTCAATGGAGTTTTTTCATTCAATGGAGTGTACATAAGTTTGATTATTGAAATGAATATAGGCAGAATTTGATTTTGTATTTGAAACTTTGTTTTGCTAATTTAGTGACAGAAAGATTGATTTGGTATTGTACCTTGCTACCTTCGTCATGCTAATAACGTTACACTTGTACACTTGCTTTTTCGCAGTCTTCTGAACCCGTGATGATGCATCGATGTCTATAGTTTCATGTGTCTAAACATTATGAAATTTTAATATTTTGAAAGTATAAACAACGGAAAACAAAGTTTCAAATTGGGAGAGTACCTAAAGCAAAGTATACTCTGATTACAAGACAAGAGGAGTGGTTATGGCTTATAACTAGAAAGTCCTGTACCTTTTGTTTTCGTATGCTAATTGGTGAAATGCAGTGATATAGGAATCGATGAAAGCGAGGAAAAAGAAGAGGAGGTAGCATTACACATTGGAGCAAGTAAGTTGTTTGTGCTAGATGTAGCTTTCTGTCAAGTATCTTAGTGAATATTCTTTTTAGCTAAAGTGCTTCGGAAACACTGGCAAACGAGCTTTCGAAGTTATGGGAAAAGATGCGGCTGTTGGATCTTATATTGGAAATACAACAATTAAATTACGAAAATAAATTGCCACAAGCATGCATAAAAAATAACAACTCAATTAATTGATCATGTATTTACAGTTTCATGCTAAAATCAATACGAAATAATTGAAAGCATAAAGTCATGCGATTTACATAAAGCAGTAACACGATTACATGCAATCACATAAATGTGGAGTCACGAACAACGTTCGCTGCCCTTGAAACGAATTAGCCTCGTATGTGCATCGTTCCCCAGGATAAAACCACCGAAGGTAATACTTTAAACACGCTATGCTCGAAAGCACTATTACCAGTCCGAAAGAGGGACGACAAGAACTCGGGACAGAAAGAGACGAGAAGAATTAGAGAGACAGAGAATGAGTGTTCGAGTGGTGCAAAGGATTTCTGGGTCCTAGACGCCCTATTTATAGAGGTGAAACCCTAACCCTAATCTGAGAAACGAGTTGATCTGATTAGCCTCAATAAGAGATATCGTCATTATCTCTAATTATACTGATGATTCAAAATTATCTCAATCATAATGATAGCTGGAAACTGAAATTCTATCACACGAATCTGTGCCAATTCTATAATACTCCCTCCGTCCCATAACTATTGGCCTATTAGACTTTTCAAAGTCAAATTTAGGAAACTTTGACCACTAATATAAGCGTATATATATATATGTGATAAAAATATCATGTGAGATATTGGTAGATTCATCTTAACATATATTTTCTAAATATCAACTTGTTATACTGAATTGGTATACGTAATTAGAGATATTGACGGTCAAATATGATTATCGAAGATCGTAAGAAAACAGAGGGCCAAAATTTAAGGGACTGGAGGAGTAGAGTTTAAGAGAATGCCCATTTTTCATCTTCAAGAGTAGGCTAGAGAGAGAAAATACTTTTCCTTCTCTCTAGGTTCTTTTTCTTTCTTCTCTTTATTTGTCTTTTATCCAAAAGGGTTGAATCCAATGAAATACTTGAGTTAAATTTTTAGGGAGTAGTTAGTTAACTTTGGGATCATATTTGTATTATATATTAATGTCTATTTTGTGAGATTTCTTAGATTGAGTACATCAATCTTGATCCGTCTCAGTTAGATGAGCCCATTCCCCCACTTTAATTTTGAAGTACTTCTTCACCATTCGGTTGGGGTCAAGCCTCCCGGATTAGTCATTCTTGGAGACTGTTGAAGATCAATTATCCCGGCAGTATAGCTGTAGAGACTCAACCTTCAGGTGATCCTCCTCACCAACTGTGCAACCAATCGCTTGATTAAGGAACTCCATCATTATCTCCAGGTTCACCTCGTTCACTCTTATATTGTAGATGTCCTTGGATGGCTGAGTAAAATTGACTTAGAACTCCTTGACCTCCATATCATACACCGGTCTGTCCAAGCATATCAAACCCTTCATTCCTAATGGTTGGAGGAAAATGTTGAGGTGGAGTTGTGCCATGTTCTCGGGCTTCATTACCATGACCTCCATTATCCCACAACCCCGAATTATTTCGAAACACAATTGTGCTTCCTCATTTAAGAAGCGTATGTTGTCCCACATTGGCGGTGAAAGGTAAGCATTGTTTTTTTCTTCTTGGTGCGTGATGGACCTTCTTTCGTAGTGTTCTCCTTTGATCTCTTGCTACCTGATTCATTCGAGCCATCAATGCAAAATGGAAACTTGGAACAATTAGTTCAATACGGAAGAACCTAACTCATTCATGGGTAAGGTGGGACCTCACATCCATGTCACAGATATATTGGCTAAACTGATGTGTTCCATGCAAAATTGCATATTCATGTGTATAAATTTGCGACGTCGCACTGAACACATCGGTTGCACTGAAATATTTTTCTACTGGAACACGAATGGACCTAAAACACCTAAAATCTAAACTAACATCAATATCAAAGCACAAACAAGTAAAAGGCCATTAATAAGTAGCAAGAATGAGTGCCACAACAGTTCCCTAAACCCTTGCCCTAGCCATGAATTTGTAAACAAGTAACAAACCAAATTGAATAAACCCAAAACCTAATAACACAACAGCTCATGCATTGTGAATATTTTAAAATCATGTAATGGGTAACTGAAGAAGACTTACTTTAGTTCAGCTTTGGTGTGAGGTCGTCAGTTGGGAATGTGAAGGGGTTAGACATTGGGCAGGTTCTATACTCATCATGAAACGCAGTCGTCTTAACAAATGCATGACGTCACCGAAAATGTTGCATAGAAAGATAGAAACAGTGATCTTAGTGCGATGTCTCTGTTCACATATTTTGGCCCAAATATATGCTTGGTCCCAAATATTAAACATTTGGACCTGGGCATGGTTGGAACCTAATTAGCAATAGCCGAAGTCGCAAACCCATCATCCAATATGATATAAGATCGACAATTATGCAACATCACATGGGTTCATGAGTGGGCCAAAATAGACAAGCGGCCCAAACAAAAATATCTTTGGGCCTGGTCAGTGTTGGACAAAAATCATGATAGCCCAATGTCACATTTACATTTCATCTTTAGTTTTTTGTTTTTCCAAATGTTTAGCGACACCGCAATTTTGATTGTGGGCCAATTAGTGTGTGTTCTAGAGGAAATTGTAAATGATTACTTAAGAGATACGATATTCAGCCGTAAGAACTTGTGGAATTCTATGTGGACTAAAATGTTTTGTTATTAATAAGACGCTCATTGTTGCTCATTTTGTTTGTGGATATTAAGATCGGGCATTTATGATGCTCATGTTGTTTGTGGATCATTAAATATGTGACATATAATCATGTTGCTTAATATATTCTGATGTTGTTATGGGTTTGGTGAACGATTCAGTCATGCAGGTACTAATTACTCTGAAGGTGAGATCAAATAAATTGAAGAGGAAGATTATGAAACAGCTGGAAGATAATTACAGAGCCTCGCATTTGGGTGATAGGATGATGGCTTATGATAGGGTGAAGATCAATGCCTACACTGCAGATGATGGATGGTGTCTAATTCTGATTTTTATTATCGAAATGGCCATCCAGGATTATTATTGTTTCATGTTACATTGCATACGGTTTATAAAAACATTAAAATATAATTTAATCAAAAAGGTTATAGATTGAACTTTAAATGCATGTAAATTAATATTATTCCAAATTCAAATAAATTAGATTTAAACAATTGTTGAAAATAGTGCAGGAAAACTATAATCGACGGGGAAGAACGGTGACATTAAAAACTATGGGCCCAGCACCATTAACCACCATAAAATATAGCGTGTCCCCAATCTCAAGTTCCTATTCTTCAAGAAACCTAATACACCCCTTCAGGTTCAGGGTCTTGAACATTCGGGTGCCTGAGTAGTGTATGTTATACTATATTATGTTTCACCGCAGCACAACCAGCAACTAGTAGGGTGGTAGAAGCTCTGAAGTGTGGTCTGGGACGTACTGATTAATAAACCAAAAACTACATTTAGTAAATATGAAAGTAACTTATAGAAAAATTTAATTGAAAATGAAATACATGTGTAACAGGGAGGACTTATCAGAACATTCCCGAAGTTCATCTTGGTGAGAGTTTGGACAAAGTTTGAAACGACATCCCTTAATGTGGTCTGAGGACTGCGATCCTCATCCAAATCGCTAGAGGTCTGCATTAGTCATTGAAATGTTTAATAAACTAATTAGAAAATAACAGGAATTTAAATTAGAACAAGAAATCACTCACCTCTATCGAGGCACTGCTCGAACCAACAATGTTGGCCATTATTCCTGAAATTCAATTAAAAATTGGCTCAGTTAATCTATTTTGTCGGTAAGGCGTTGCACTTTACTGGTTTGATGATCCTGACGCGGCCTTTGTTGAAGGACGCTTCTCTGACACATCCTAGGCAGCATTGCTGTCGAGGATTGACGATAGCGGTGAAGGATTGGCGATGGCAGCGGAGTTAGAATGATCGAAAGATGAGCGCGGTGGTGGTGGAAAAGTAAACCACGCTGAAGAAGAAGATGTGTGAGATGCACGCTCTCGAAGGAAAAAGATGACGTGCATGGCTTCACGCACGTCCTGAGGAGACGATGGTGACGTGATGGATGGCGACAGCAGAGGACGGTGACGATGAACTGATATTATGTGCATGAGAGGCGAGGTTTAATTTATTTTACTGAGTATATGTTCAACAATGGTTCTCTGGTTTAGTGGTTAGTACTTTGGACTTTGAGGTCAGTGTCTTGGGTTCGAATCTCACTAGATCCTCTTTTTTGAAGAATTTATATTCTTGAAGTACTGTAACTCTTTGGTTGATGTTTGTAGTTTTTTCTCTCATGTTGATATTTTTCATTATTTGGGTGGGGTTTAGTTGATATAGTTGATGTTTTGTAGTTTTTTGAGTGATATGAATTGATATTTGTAGTTTTTTTTTAAAAAAAAATCTCATGTTGATGTTTTTCATTTTACGGCTAAGGTTTAAGCGATAGGAGTTCATGTTTGTATTTTTTGGTGATATAGGTTGATGCTTGTAGTGTTTTTTCCCTCATGTTGATATTTTTCATTTTTCAGATGAGATTTAGGTGATAGGAGTTGATGTTTGCAACTTTTGGGTGATATAGGTTGATCATTGTAGTTTTTTCCCAAAATAATTGATAATTTAATCTTTTTTGATGTTTTATGATTTTCAGAGTAAAAATTTTATACTTTTGTGGTACTGTAACTTTTTGGTTGATGTTTTTAGTTTTTCTCTCTCATGTTGATGTTTTCCATTTTTTGGATGAATTTTAGTTGATATGAATGAGTTGATGTTTTATAGAATATTTTTGGGTTATATGAGTTGATATTTTTACCTTTGTTTTTTCTCTGATGTTGATGTTGTTTGTTTTCTGAGGAAGGCTTAGGTAATAGGAGTTGATGTTTGTAGTTTTTTTGGTGATATATGTTGATGTTTTGTATTTTTTCCTCATATTCATGTTTTTCATTTTCCTAGTGAGGTTTAGGTGATGTGAGTTGATGTTTGTAGCCGTTTATAGTTTTTTTTAAAAATTATTTTTGATAATTTAAGTTTTTTTGATATTTTCTGATTTGCAGTTTATGATTTTCAGTTGATGTTTTGTTATTTATAGTCAATTTTTTTCTTCACTTTTTTTTGTATATTTTTATACTACAAATTTTTAGTCGATGTTTTATGATTTTGAATTGATGTTTTGTTAGTTGTAGTTGAAGTTTATGAATTTCAGTTTGATGATCATATTTATTTATTTATTTATATTTATTTAATTTTTTTTATTTTTTGCAGTTTGCAGCTTGGGGGGAAATGATGGAAAAAATTGGAGATAGAAAAAAATATTAGAAATAGGTCCCTGGAAAATTATTAGGGATATGTCTCTAGAAAATTATTAGGGATAGTTCCCTGGAGCTAGAATATAGTTAGAATTTCATAAAGGTCCCTGCCTAAAGTTTAGACTGCCTAAAAGGAGACCATCTCTATAGAATTAGTTTCCTTGTAAGTTAGATTACAGATGTTAATTTCCTTATGGACTTTTGAATCTTATTCCTGTTAGACTTTAGTTTGTAGCTCCGTATATTGTAATCCTCATTATTCATGTGTCATTGATGTTATATCAATGCACCATTGAATAATATGTTAATATTTTAACATGGTATCTGAGCTATCATCTTTCACATGGTATCAAAGCTTTCATAATTTTATCATGGTATCAGATCCAAAGATTATGAAACCTGAAAATCCTAAAACCCTATATTCCAATCAAAGTCGACCTCATTCTCGCAGTTGTCCTCTGCTATAACCCGCTACACATTTACGTCGTCGTCCTCCCTGACTTTTTTTGCTACTCTGTTGTTGTTGTCATCTGCTGCTCACAGCTATCTACTGGTTGCCCGCCGATCAACTCCAACGTAGCCGTCGATTGATTTCTACCGATCTCAACATGTTGAATCCCGAATCTAATGTCATTTCTACTACTGCTAATGAATTTGAATGTTACTGTATCGATTGCTACAACTACTGTTGATGCTCCTACTTCTACCGCTACTGATGTTGAATACTTTTTTATGGAGATTAATTTTATTTTTTAGATTAATTTTTGTCAAAACTTTGCACGATTAGAAATTTCAGTTTTTTTCGCAAGATAGGAATTAGGGCATTCTTTTTCACCATGCTCAAACTCGAGAAATGGTGATTAGGAAATAGAAATCATTTTCTTGTACAAAAGGTTATAAATGGTAATTATCTTATAGAATTAGTTTTCTTATAGAATTAATTTCCTTGTACGTTAGATTATAGATGGTAATTTCTTATAGACTGTAGAATCTTACTCCCGTTAGACATCAGTTCGTAGCCCTTTATATTTTAATCCTCATTATTGATGAGATGTGTCATTGATGTGATAGCAATGCACCACTGATTAACCCAATTATATTTTACAGTTCAATATATGAAAATTAAGCATGGATGCTAAAGAACAAAGGAACTCAATCAACAACACTTTTGAAAATAAATTATGCCTTGTTATCTATAATTTATCTCAACTGATCTGATTTGATTTGAACTGAATTAAACTAAACTAAAAAAAGTGTATTAAAATAGTAATGTATGATTAAAATAAGTTAAATTTTGAAAAATTAAATTTACGCTGATTTAAACTAAACTGAGTTGAACTGAAATGATTTGAACTGAAATGAAATAAACTGAACTAATATGCAGATAAACTCTGGAGAATAGGGCCTTAGTCCTCAATATGGACAACAATGATCACAATGCCAAGTTTTAAATTTCTAATAATTAAATACATTTTCACCTAGTTTCTCATCGAGTAATTTGATCGAATTTCAGAAATTCTTTTTTGGTAAGTGCTAGAGGTTCTAATTAACTTTTTGATTGGCTCAACGAATCATTTTAAAAAGTTCTTTAAGAAAATTACTAAGAATGAAAAACTGTCCAAAATAAACAACATTAAATAATTCCTAGCCAAAAATATTTCTTACAGAGAACGTAGACACGTTAGAGGTCCGAAGTCTTGTTCAGCTAAACAGCCTCTCAAATGCATGTTATCAAAATTTCTGCAATTCATAACATTGTTACACATATACCAGTTGCAAGAATATGAAAATATTAATCATAGTTGAGGCATAATAAAAAATACAATAATTAAGGCCATTAAACTTATAGAGGTATTAAGGGTATTTTGTAAATATCTTGATTAGATTAATTTTCAATTAGATTTAGATAAATATGCTTAGAATAGAATATTTTTTCATATTTAAAATCCTGAAAACCATTGAAATACTAAAAACACGAATAAAAAATCATCATCACTTCCGCTTTCATCGACCAATGGCCGATGATGATTTACCCATTATGACCGACTCCACGCAAGCAACCACCACTGCAACAAAGGCTGTTGTGGATGTCGGTGCCGTACAAGCAGTCGTCGCCTATCTCTAGGTACTCGTTGCCGCCGTGAAGGCCGCTGAGTATGTCATTGTCGTTCAAGCCATCGCTGATCTCGTTGATGCAAACATCCACGTCGACGTCTATCAGCTCATGGCCAAAACTGATGCCACCAGAAAGCTCAACGTCTCTTTCAACGCTCCTGAGCCATACCTACATCTCCATTTTTTCTTCACGCTTCAGAGAACCTTACTCTGGTGATTTCTTGGTTATTCTGAAAGGTGATAATTATCGTGAATGGGCCACAACTCTTTGCCCAAAACAACAGCAACAACATCTTGGAAATTGAATGTTCACCAAATGGATTTAAACCAGCACTGACACCCAAGCCGTCGCGGCTACCTATCTGAGTTCTTCACCGATCGCCCTTGATTGTTTGGTTGTGGGACCTATTTTATCGGATGCTCAGTAGAATTAGTTTTAAATTTGATTTCTAAATAAAATACCATTGGCTATAAGTCAACTAAGTCTTCTTTACCTTGGATCATTGATTCTAGCGCTTCGTATCATATGACTAGTGACAAGGAGCTTCTTTGTGATACTATCCCTGTTGAATCAATTGATGTTATCTTCCTGATGGAACCATATCTACTGGTGTTTATCAAGGTACTTTACATCTAGGGAATATTATTCTGCCACATGTTTCTCTTATCCCTGCATTGCGTTGCAACTTATTATCTTGTGCTAAGCTACTTGCTACCCTTAATTGTATATCTATGTTTACCAAAACTATATGCATATTACAAGATGTCAACTCGAGGACAGTAATTGGCGTGGGTGAACTGTTGGATTGGGTTCATTTGCATAACACATTTGAAGAATTTTCCTCTCCATACGCACTGATAGTCTCAGCCGTCTACAAGTCCTTTGTTTATGCTAATCATTGGTATCACCGATTTGGTCATCCTTCCACTTTGATGTTTTCTTCTGTTTTCTTTATTAAAGATAGTCATTTAGATTTTAATACCGTTGCTCTCTTCTTAATCAGTCATCGAGCAAAAAAAAAGTTTTCCGTTAAGTTAGACTAAAACTACTCATCCTTTTGAGTTGGTTCATTGTGATGTTTGGGGATCTTATAATTCCCCCCACTAGTGGAACTTTCTATTTTATAACCATAGTTAATGACTACTCTCTGGTCGTTTGTGTTTATTTACTTGTGACAAAAGTCAGAAGTTGCCAGATTCAAGGATCTTTGTGATCTCATTTGAGACTGTTTTGGCACCACATCTCCAGAGTTCAGCAGATAATGGAAGGAAATTTTCACCAATGCGGTTTTACTTTGCCGAAACATGAAATTTATTTGATACTTATTCTATTGATACACCTCAGCAAAATGGTCGTGTTGAACGTAAGTAGCACCATCTTCTCACCGTTGCTCATTCTCTTTACATTCAAGCTTATCTACATATTTATTTTTGGGGAGAATGTATCTTTACTGTGGATTACTTGATTAATCTTACTCCTACACCTTTGCTGGATGGAAAGAATCCTTACTAGTTGTTACACAGAAGAGAACCATATTTTGCTGTTCTTTAGGTTTTTGGTTGTCTATGCTTTACTTCTCAAGTGCCTCGTCGCCATGTTAAATTTGCATCCCTGAGTCGTCAATGCATTTTTCTGGGTTACTCTGCTGGAAAGAAGTCATGGTGTGTTTATGATCTCGACTCTCAGACTTTATTTGATATTCGTGATGTTGTCTTTTATGAAGCTTAGTTCCCTATTCTTAAGTTTCTAATTTAGATCCCGAGCTCCGAACTGAACTTTTTTTCCAGCTATCCAACGATGTATCGCTCGACATCACCTTCAAAGTCTCCATCTCTAATGCTCATCATGCCTCCCGCTGCAGGCACTTTTGTCTCCACCACACCGTTCTTTCCCTCAGATTGCCGCTCAACGCTGTCAGTCGCCTCTCGATTGCCTTCTACCTCAGTCATCAACCAACGCTCCCATCTTGTCAGCGAACTTGCCGCTGCCGATCCAATCGCCTCACGAAGTACTCGAATATGACGAAGAGCAACCTTCTAGCGAACAAAGTGCAAGTCAATCTCAACGTTTTAGAGCACTAATATTGCATTGGATTGGACGATAGATAGATGGTGGAGACATTTTCCAATAGATAAGAGTATCTCGCTGGAGTGGAATGTGAATATCTCAAATTAAGTTTCAGATTCAGCATGTCTTGGCCACAACACTGGTGACTCCCCTATAATCGGCTTTCACGTTGGATACGTGAAAAAAGTGGATTGATGCTTAGATGATCAGGATATCATATTGTCTCCAAAATACACACAATACCTAGAAGTTGAGTAAGGAGTATTAGGACACCAAACCCAATTGGCGTCTGAATAGGCAGTGAGAGCCGAGATGGAAGATGGCTAGAGCTGGAGGCCAAGATAATTGGTGCCCTGGAGATACCTAATAATCCATTTGAGTGCATGGAAATGGATATCTTGAAGCATGCATGAAGAGGCAAATCTTCTGCATAATATAGGCAATGCACAATCTCTTAAATGTAAGATATTGTGGATCATCAATGAGGCTACAATAGTCAGACGAAATAGGCATTAGTAGACCAACCCCAACCCTAGTTTGGATTTGGTATCAACGAGTGTGGTGGTTGATTTTCATGTAAACACCTTGGCACAGTCAATGATTTCCCGAGCATACTTTTGTTTGACAAGAACAAGCATGACTGATTCTTTGTAAAACAGATGCCAATGACGTAGCTTAAGGGGCTAAGCTCCATCATGTCAAACTTATTTCTTAGCATAATAGTGATGTAGCAAAGGAGAGTCGTGGAAGAAGTCGTGAGAATAATCCCGACAACGTATAAGAGCAAGTAGGTGGTCTCACTCTGAGAGTTGTAGATGAACGTGTAGTGGTCACTTTAACTGCCTCTAAAAACAAATCTAGTAAAGCTAGGTAGCAAACCTATGGTATCGTGAACGAGATGTTCACTTCAAGCCATATAGAGACTTGCGCAAGAGGCACGCATAATTGTGGCATTGGCTGTCGGATAAGCTGGGAGGTTGTTGCATGCAAATTGTTTCCTACAAGTGGTCATGAAACAATACAGTATTGACATTGAGCTGGTGGATAGGATAAGAATGGGAAGGAGCAATTTAAAGAATTAGACAAATTGTGACCGGTTTCACGACAAAGATTAAAGGTTACATGATAATAAATGGTGACTTGCCATAAACAACTAGACATGCCTTATATCTCTCCAACGTGCAGTTAGAGCTATACTTATGTTTTAAAAAACCACATACAACAAATAATATTAGCATCGGATGGCCAAGTACCATTTAATATGACCACTAAATTCATCTTTCATGGTGGTTTACCGGTTAGGGCCATGCAGGGCACTTATCAGCGAGGTTAAGAGAGGGGATATGAAGGAGGATAATGCCAGAAAATTGTATCTGAGATTGGGTTTATGTATCCCGACATAGCGGCGAGTGGTCATGGATTAACGAGGAGTTGGTGGGGACGGGGTGGGAGGTGTTGGATGATGTGGTGTGGATGGTTTGATTGGTAGCAATGATGGTGACGTTAAGGGAGGCGGCTACAACATGGCCTACGTGGATTAAAATTATGGTGGAGATATTTGGTGAAAAAATTCAAGGAGGACGGGTGATGAGTAAGAGCATAGCACGTCAGTGTGGGAAGTGGAGCTGATCCCATGTGGTTTGGAAAATGGGAATGTCATTTCGTCAAACACAACATTATAAGAAGTAAGAACCCAGTGTGAATCGAGGACTAAGAAACAAGAGAGATACCCTATGATTTGTAGAGGGACTGAGGTAGAGACATGGGACGGATCGGGGAGCTAATTTGTGAGGAGTGATGGCGAAGGTGTTGGGATAAGAAAGGTCATCGAGAGTCCAAAAATGGGAGTATGGGGATTCCCTTTGGTATAAGATGTAGATTGCCATGTGGTTTTGTATGCCTTTTGAAGGAAAGATATTGTGGAAATATGTGGTAATATGAAGTGCTTCAACCAAAAAATGGGTGGTAGGGAGGCATGTGTAAGTAGGGTACGGGTAATGTCATTAAGTGTGTGAAGGGCTCTCTCAACTTTCCCATTATTTTGGGGAACTTTGTGGGGAAGCAAAACACAGTAACATGTCATTCGGTTCACAAAAGGTGTGATGATTCCATTTTATATTTTATCACAATTGACACTCATAATTTTAGCAGAATTTTCGAAGATATAAGTACTAAAGGAATACAAGAAATCTGCAAATCTTATAATATTACTCAAATCAATCGAACCAACATTGTTCGCATGTTAAAATATAATATTACCAAAATCAATCGAATCAATATTGCTCACATGATTTCGAGGATTAGTATGAAATTCCTTACACTAGGAATAAATGATTTTTATCAACTTTGTAATTATTCTTTGCTACTCCTTTTCTGTTTTTTTGTTTGTTTCTTTTAGGTCCTATGGAAAATTTCAAATTATTTTGGCTCGGTAAATTTATGCCCTCTTGTTTAATGCCCCTTCCTTTTATATTTATTTTATAAGAAAATGTCTAATATCCACTTTTAAATGAAATTCACAGTTTGATATCTTATGTTTAAAATTGTTTTAAGAGGTGTTCATTTTTCATTAATATCCCAAATGGATAGTTTTATAGTTAAAAGAAAGTACTAATATGACACAATTTTAATTCAAATTAATACCCACATTTTACTCAGAGATATACCGTTGAGACATAAATGAAAAAAATAGTACATTTAAATTATAAATTCAAAAATTAAATACCAACACCCGAATTTCAATTAAAAGTGGATATCATTTACCATATATCCTTGTTTTATTATTAATCAATGGATAGGTAGGTATGTGTGTCATTCTTTGACCGCCTTTCTTTTAACCCTCTTATATTTTAACCTTTGATTAATCAAGTTCTGTAACCTTTGATTATAAAATGATGCATAAGTAAATATACTAATAATTAAACATGCATACGAAAAATTATAAGATATATATTTTGAAGTAAATAACTCATGAAACTTTCGAGTTATCTTTATAAATTTGTCCATATAGTATTATAATTAACATCGCACTTTTTCTTCACTTTTATAAAAAGATTAAATCCATTCTCGTCTATTTACTTCTACAATTTTTATTCAAGCGCTTCACTAATTCTTCTCCACGCATCCATTATCCTCTTAATTGAAATGCATTTTTAACATCTAAGATTATTTGTTGTAATAACAAGGGTTACTTTAACGGAGTAATTTTAACTCACGCAGTGAAAGAAGAAGAAGAAGCCAACGTACTTCCTCCATTTATTTATACTTTATTTATTTGTATTTTAATAGATTTCACTTTTAACATAATTTAATGTACTGCTAGTTATATATTTTACTTTTTTTCTGATTCAATTTGATTTATGTAATTGACATCTTCTAAATATATGTTACCATAAAATTATGTGTCCTAATAAAACGAATGGAGGAGTACTTACATGCCAGTGACACGACATGTACCATTGTTGGAGGGCTCGGGGCAATTGCATTTTATTCGAAACTTTAAAACATCGCAGAAAAAAGAATTTTCATCCATGCATTTCATCCCATCGCAGAAAGAATCTTCATCCATGGACCTCTCACTAAGTAGACCATTGATAACATTAACTGGAAAAATGGAAAAGTTAACCATGGATTAAACTTTTACTTGGTTGAGTTAATAATGTTGTAAAACATGATGAACATGTTTGAAAATATGTAAATAAGAAATAGAAACAGAATTGATTTAAACATGTTACTAGTTTCCGTTTGATGACATGGAGCATAACATATATTCCCTCCGTCCGACGAAAAACCACAGGTTTACTTTTCGCAAATCAAACTTCCTAAATTTTGATACTATTTATAATTAAATTAATACATTTATAATAAAAATATCATGTCAGATATTATTAGATTCATCTTAACATCTATGTTTTAAATAGTATATTTTTATGCGGAATTGTTATGTGTAGCTAAAGATATTGACAGCTAAACATGATCTCTGAAAATTATGAAAAAGTAAATATGTAATTTTTCTGGAATAGAGGGAGTTATTTAAATCAATTTTTATGTATCAAAAGGGCTCACATTTACTCCATTTTGTAGTTTGTGGTTTCTTTTGATCCTAAGGCCACCGTTCTAGGTGTCTTGTTACCAATTCATTTTGTTGTTTATGGCTTTGTATTTGTTAAAATTTAGCCTGTATAAATCAGAGGTTTCTTGTTGTAATTAGATAACAAAAAATTGTTGAAAAGCACATAGCTTTTCGTACTTTTAATGTTACTACTTACAATAGAAAAGTAGATTAAATTAGTCTTATTAGAATATATTTTTCGTACCTATAAAGTAGTGTAGTTTTTATAATATATTTTCATACACATTGTCCTTAATTTATTTATACTTCATTTTAAATCATTTATATTATTTGTGTAAAGTCACGTGTGATGGAATTATGGTAAGGATGTAAATACACGTGTGACTCATGGTTTAATTGATTGGCAATTTGTGAACTTATGGTAAAGAAGAAAAACTTA
>JAULKK010280084.1:0-14438 GCA_032355705.1 Rubia peregrina
TTTTCTTCTTCTTCTTCCAATAATTTTTAAATATATTGTGATTATTTGATAACATTATGCTATTTTTTTTATTAAAAAAACATTTTAGAGAAGGCCATTTTTTGATTAAAAATTCTAGGGAAAACCGGAAAAAAACTTCCGTGGTCAACAAATATTGTACTCCGTAAAAGGTTGGACATTGCCGGCATCATTAGTGGTTGAACCATGCATGGTTAAATATAATGAGGAGCTCATTTAAAATGACAAAAAAAATTATGTATGTTTGATCTAATTTTTTAAAATTAATGATTAATTGATTGAATTGGAAATATATAAAATATAAGTTTTAAATTTTGATAGTAAAATATGAATTCATCATCTTAGATTAAAAAATATATAGGCTTGAATTGTAAATATATTGTAATTATTAATTATACATATTTAAAAAGTTAAAATTTATGATAATTTAATATTAATATTAAAATATAATATACTTTATTGATTAAATTTTTATGACAAAATGATGAGAAAGGTAAAATATTTTGGTGGAAATATTAAAAAGGTAAAAGATTTTAGTTGCAATATTAAAAATTTACTATGCACCGTGCAGTAGTTATAAGTTTATGACCCGATTAATGCAACCCAAATTTTTTATCTTGATTTCTTCTAATATGCTATTTAAACCTTGGTATTTCCATAACTTATAGGAAATACGGTCTTTCAAGAGACGAATTCATTTTTCAATACTGTTACCAATCACATATTGATATGTACTAAAATATGTCATTTCTAAATATTAGTTAACAAAAATAAAATAAATTCGTATAAATAGACAAAGTCTTGGGGAAAATGTATTTCCATAGGCATATGGAAAGACGGGGTTAAATTAGAACTATGGAATGCTAAAAGGTTTTAGTTGCAGTACTAAAAATTTATTATGCAACGTGCAATAGTTATAAGTTTATGACTAGATTAATGCAATCCAAAAAATTTATCTTGATTTCTTCTAATTTGCATTTTAAACTTTGGTCTTTCCATAACTTATGAAAAGACGATTTTTCAATAGACGAACTCATTTTTTAATGCTATTACCAAACACATATTGATATGTACTAAATATATCATTTCTAAATATCACAGTAGTTAACAAAAATAAAAATAAAGTAGTCTAAATAGACAAAGTCTTGGGAAACACCTTTTTCCATAGGCATATGGAAAGACGATGTTGAATTAGAATTATAGAAAGGTAAATGATTTTAATTGCAATATGCAACGTGCAGTACTTATAAGTTTATGACTTGGTTAATGCAATTCAAAAAATTTATCTTGATTTCTTCTAATTTTTCATTTAAACCTTGATCTTTTCATAACTTATGGAAAGACCGTCTTTAAGAGACGGACCGTAAGAAAGATTGCAAATGAAATTTACAAAGTGTTAAATAAACCATTCAAAGTATTTACAAATAAAATCTTTCAGTACTATGTTTAATATTTATATAAAGCATTTTATGCTGATTTTTATCTCAAAAATAAAACTTATTAAAAACACTTATACATATAAATAAAAGTTACTCCATCTATTATTTTATTTGTTTAACATAGTAATTTTAGATATTTTTGTAGGAAAATTTAATTACGCGAAAAGAATTGATTGCAGTGAGTAAAAAAAGAATAAGTAGATGAAAATGATTAACTTATTATCATGAAATGAAATTTGATAATATTAAAAAGATAAACTAAAATATAAAGTTTATTAAATTTTATATATACACATACATATATTGTAAAAAAATGTATTATGAGAGAATTTTCCTAACAAATGAAGATTGAAAATATAAAAAATGTGCGTCATCATAAATAGGGTAAGATTAATTTCCCATTAATTGAAAAACATTGAAGTATCAAAAGAACATTGAAAATGGGGGAAGAGATTTGCATTGTAAATTGGGGATTGATTTTATAAAATATTACATTTTTAATTATTTTAAAAAGTGAAATGAAATTATATGTAAATGCCATGTGACAAGAATTACGTGTAAATATCATATGACAAAAATGACATCTTTTAATATATACCAGATATAGCAGCTGAATAAACCATCCGCCATAAAGCAGATGGTCAAGCCATGCGCTGATTCAGGTGTAACTTCTTAGGTTCAATTTTTTCCTTCTCCGAATTTGCACTAAATAGTTATCAAAGCCTTTGTGTAAGATACGAGGGATGCTCACTCACTTTAAGTCACTTGGGAGATTCAACTCATGCGGAGTCTCTCTTTTGTATGAATTATATCGAAGGCTCACTACATTTTGTGTAATTCATATAGAAGAGTCTAATCTTTGAGTGAGTTGTGTTGGAGGCTCATTTCGCATGGAATATTCATCAATGTGAAGCCTAACCTTTATGTGAGCTAAGTTGGAGATTCACCGAACTTTGCGTGAGCTATGTGGTAGATTCACTCCTGTAGAATTTCATCTTTGAGTGCAGGGCCATCTCCGACAATTTTAAGGTTCGGTGCAATATAAATAATGAGATCCATAAATACATTAATATAAAATTATTAAAATTTGAATTAATCGGTTTTCGATTTATTCAATTCGGCTTATTCAGTGTTTTCCCTAAATGATCCAAAACCGAAAGCAACCCAAATAATACAAATAACCCAAATTATCCGAACCAAATTTTATAATACAAATAACCCAAATTATCCGAACCAAATTAAAATTTTGGTTTCGGTTAAAAATTGAATTCAAACCGAGTAACCGAATAATTTGAACGTTTGGACATTGTTTGTTGTTGCCCAGACCAAAAACTCATAAGCATGTAAATTTTTAAACTTAAAATTGGTCCTTTGAAGGCCCATTTTTTCAATGTCATATTCTTAAATGACCTCAATTTGGGCTTGCTGACCATTGAATGAAAGGGTGGAGTGATACCTTATTTATAAGTAATTTCTACCTAATAGTTTCTAAAACTATCGATGTGGGACAAATAGTTTCTACCTAATAGCTTCCTTTCAATATTTCTACTAAAACATTTGGGGCCCAAAAATACTTACTAACTAATAATAAAAATTCCAACTAACTAATGATAAAAAAATTTGGAGCCCAAAATTTTTGGAATATAAAATTACTAACTAATGATAAAAATTTTGGGCCCCAAAAGCAAGGGCACCGGATGAACACCCTATTAGCCGGCCCTGATTCCTAGCATAATTTGATCCTTGAGATAAAAAATTGTGTTGATTTCGACGTCTGAACTCCATCCAAAACAACAGAGGAAAACGCCTTAAACATTAGATGAACTGGAAACAACACACGATTATTCTTTAAGCCGTATTCGAACACAAAACTACCCATCAACATTAAAACCCCAACTTAAAAGCTCAGAAAACATCAAACATGCTCAAATCGAAGCAATAATACTACTGAATAACACAAATTTCAACATTTAAACCGTTTTAAACATTAAAACATCCTTCATGCAACCAGATCTTTGAAACCATAACCAATTTCCCCATTTTAAACCAAACCCAAAAAAGTAAAAACCATAATAAACGCAAGATGGATGACCATTTAACAACATATTTTCAAAAAACACACTTAAAAACTTATGAATTTGAAGTGCAGATTGTGTATGAAACCTTTAAGTTTGAAAATGGGGTAGAAAATTAAGAACAAACAACAATAAATACTAGAGACAAAATGAGAAGATTGAGAGGATTCAGAGGAGTATCGCTCTGAGAGAGGGAGAGGGAGAGGGAGAGGGAGAGGAAGAGAGAGAGGAAGAGAGAGAGAGAAGGTTAGAGCGAGGGGGAGAGATGTTGCTTGGGTTTTGAAAAAAAACCAAGAGATGCGTTGGAAAGTACAATTTTCAGCCTAACATTCTCTCTTAAATCCTAATTAACCAGCCTAATCTTCAGCCAATATAAGCGGTAAAAATGAAATTTTGAACTTAGTCAACTGGGCCTGATTTGGCAAAAATCAGAAAGTAAAATTTGAGTTGGGACAAACTAATTTAGAAAGTATGAAGTTTGAGGTTGTATATATATATAAAGCCACCATAGAGGCGGGGGTATTTATTAGGTGCTAACCTTGAAATTGAAAAGATACATTTAGAGTATGTTTTGTAAGCACAAATGGCTTGGGCAACATAATTGCTATCAATATAAATTGAGTTACTAATCTATGTATACTTGTGCAACAAAGATGCCTTTCCAAGGTTTACAATCTCCATTCAATAGGTTAATTATTAACTTTGGCAGGGCATCTCCCGTTCTAAATCAAAATAAGTCCTAACGATTATCTACTTAAATATTCAGAATTTTCCTGATCTTCCAAAAACGATAAGCCAAAAAAGGATTAGTTCAGGCTAGCTCCATTATGAACTGCTTCAGTAGCATCATATTCTGCATCCTGAAAATAAGAAGATTATGAGACGAATCAGTGAACCTAAATAATCGAATTGAGTAGTCCGGATTTTGAAGTTAGTTTTTGGTTTGATTTTGAATATTGAAATTCAATATGAAAATCGACCGAATATCGAATTGCATTTAATAAAATAAATTATATATATAAACTGAAAATATAAATTTAAAACTTTAAAACAAAATTAATAAATTTACATAAATATGGTTAAATGTGCTTTGAAGAATGTGAAGGATTTGAAGATAAATTTTAAAATAAACTATCAATTTTTTTGTGTGTTGAATGTAATTCTAAATTTGTTATAGTTGAATATGTACTATATTTGTTGGATTTTTATTTTGAACACTTGATTTGATGAGATAATTAAATTATGTATTTTTAATAGATTTTTTTAACTAAGCTACATATTTTTAGAAATTGTTTTAAAATTTCCTCCAGAATTATGTTTCAATTCGGTTTCAAACTGAAGCTGTATTCCAAATTCGGTTTGGGTAACTCTGTTTTCTCAGTTATTTGGGTTGGTTTTGATTGTTGGGTTTTCAGGGGCCAGTCCGATTAACTCAAATTGAATAAATAAAAAATCGAATAAACCGATCCGCTGTCCATCCCTTAACATAAGGTTAGAAAAATGCATTTATAAAGAAAAGGTTATATCAATAAATTTTTACAAAAAAAATATAAAGTTGTATCAGTACATTTAAAAAAAACATAAGGTTGGATTAGTACTTACTACAAAACTTCAACCAACAGCCCCAGTGGTTAGGGGTGTTCAAATGCAGGTGCTCGCAATTTTGAGTACACGCACATCTGGGTACCTACATGTGGAGTAGTTCAAAATGAGGTATATGGCTCGGCTTGGAAGAACCGGTACCCTCAGTGCGAGTACCCCGATTGTTTGGGCTGGGAAACAGGGTACCTGTTGACCCATTCATAATTTTTTTTGAGATAGTTATCATATCATTATGTTACGTAAATTTGTATTAGTGTAAGAAAAAATGTCTTTACAATAATGGCAATGTAGTTTAACAATTGAATACTCTACTAGTGAAAAAAGGACATTACCGGTGTGAATGGGAGGTGCTTTGTGTAAACCAACTCGGCACCGCCGTTCATTATATATTCCGATAGCTTAACAAATCGTTGCACTGAAGAAAGGTAGATTGATGGCTACATGCAACAATTCAACATTGGTTAGAATTAAACCGTCGTGTTATGTATGGTAATAACAATGATTTTAATTTAACCGTCATTATATGAAGCAACCGACGGTGGTTCTGAGCAACTACCACGATATGACGCATTAATGTTTTGATATTGAAACATAACCGAATACTGAGTCAATTTCGTAGATCTATTTTAGTGCTGACTATGTCCTCCGTCCGATTGCAGTTCAGAGAGAGAAAATGCATTACGTTCTAAAATTAAGTGTTACGATGGTCATTCTTTTATCATAACATTATTTATCTGTTTTCTTTCATAATTATATATTTTTGTATTAATAAAATAATGTTTCCTTTAATCGAACCAGTTTTCCAAAGTGTTAAACTATATCAGAATCATTTTATATAGTAAATTCGTGAACTTTTATTTGGCCAGTGATTGTTTTGAAATGGACATCGGATTCAAAATACGTGAATGATCCAAAATTGGAACATTGAGGATGGAAGTACGTCATGGTCATGTTTCAAATTTATGATTTTAGTGCAGAAATTGTAAACATTTTATCTCGGTAATTGGAATCCATTTTTGCCTTTACTTATGTAAAGTTGTATAGAGATTGTGTAAAATAAATTTGTATTCATTCAAGATATCAACAGGTATTTATACAAGAGGTTGCTTAGAGAATAAGTAAAACTATGGTAATCTAATCATATACAACTTTAGTTTTCCATAAATACTTATTATATTCCAATTCCCTCCTCCCACCCCAATTGAGGTGGAGCGACATAAAGCTTGGACCGAAGAGTAGCAAAATGAGCAATACCAACGACCTTAGTAAAAATGTCAGCAATGTGGTTAAGGGAAAGAACATGACGAACCACCAAAGAACCATCTTCAACCTGCTCATGAACAAAATGATAATCAATCTTGATGTACTTTGACCATTGATGAAAAACAGGATTGGCCGACATATAAGTAGAACTAAGATTGTCATACAGTAGAATAGGTGGAGGAAACAAATGAGGCTGAAACTCATGTAACAACTGTTGAAGCCAAATGAGCTTAGTGGCAGCAAACACAATTGCACGATATTTCACTTCTTAGCTGGATTTGGCGACAACATGTTGTTTCCGAGAAGAACAACTAATAAGATTGCCACCATAATAAACTGCAAGTCCATGTTGTGAGCGACAATCATCTCAATCAGATGCCCAAACAACATCAGAATAAGCAACAAGACAATGATCTGTATAAGACCGAAGATGAAGACCAGAAGAAATGGAACCCTACAAGTAATGCATAATTCTCTTTACAGCGGACCAATGAAGATTAGTCGGACTGTGCATGAACTGAAAAACACGATTGACTGCATAAGAAATATCAGGATGAGTAATCGTGACATACTGCAGAGCACCAACAATACAACAATACAAATGAGGTTCACACAAAGGATCACCAGCCAGAACAAGGCACAAAGTCGGTTCAGTCAGAGAGGCAATAGGCTTGGGTCAGCCATTTTACTACGTTCCAGGAGATTACATATGTACTATTACTGAGATAAAACATCACTATCCTTTGAGCGAGTAAACTCAATGCCCAAGAAATAATGTAGAGAGCCAAGATCACGAAAATTAAAAGTATTATTCAACTTCACAAGAAACTCAGAAATGGTAGTCGAAGAAGAACATGTAATAATCAGATCATCCACATAAACAAGGAGATAGAGAATTTTTTTTCATAGCGTAAAATGAAAAGTGTAGTGTACAACTTACACGCAACAAAGCCTTTATCCTGAAGAAAAATACGTAGTTTCGTAAACCACGCACAAGGTGTCTGCTTAGGGTCATAAAGAGCTTTATGTAGGAGACATAATTGCAAAGGACGAGTCTGATCCTAAAATTCAGGAGGTTGTGACATATACACCCGCTCAGAAAGATCACCATTCAAAAAAGTATTATTAATATCAACCTAACAAATTGAATAATTCAGAGTAAGAGCAATTATCAGTACAAGACGAATGGTGGTGGGCTTGACCAAGGGACTGAAAGTAACCACATAATCAACACCCTCCTCCTGAGTAAATCCTTTGGCAAAAAGTCTGGCTTTGTACCTTTCAATGGAACCATCACCTTGAAGCTTAATCATGCACACTCACTTATAACAAAAAATGTTAGCATTAATAGCAGGCGGGACAAGCGTCTACGTCCCATTACACACAAGGGTATCATACTCAACTTGCATTGCATTTTGTCATTCAAGTATTTTTAGAGGCTTATGAAAAAGTTTTAGGTTCTGTTAAAAGAAAGTCAGAAGGAGGTAAAATATGTTTAGTGGAAAGTAGAACTTTTGTTTTTAAATTATTTTTTCTAGCACGAGTAACCATAGAAAGTTCATTTCCATCAAAAACTCAAAAATAACAGGGAAAAACAGGTGTGTCAAGAGGGGTAGGCAGAGAAAGCTCACGAGAGTTGGGGCTGCTAGCATCCGGTGATGAGGGAGTGACTGAGCTCGGCTGAATGTAGAGCCAATGTTGCAGAATGGACAAAAGATAGCAGCTGGCATTGATGAGTTAGGCGCGAAGGGAATGCGCTGTCTTGTTGCTGCTCAACTTGGCATGACCGCAATGAAACTCCAGCCAATAAGGGCTGAGTCATTGTTCTCAGTGCAACGTCACAGAGGAGTTGCTGCAGTGTCCTTGCAACCATGAACCTCCGGTTCAGCTGCTGCATAGATGAAAGGCAGCAATGAGCTGGGTCAGCGACTGCGGGAAAGGCTTGGCGGAGGGAGGCTGGTGCGGAGGCGACAAAAGTGGGGCTAGGGAAGGTAAGCTGGATGGAAGTTAGAGAAGGGACAAAGGCACATATGATGATTCAACTGAGGGTACATAGGGAATTGGCTCAAGATGGTTAGGATAGGGAAACGTGGTATCATAAAAATGACATGAATGACAATATCAACACGAATTATAGGTACATCTAGACACCAATAATCTTTATAATTAGAACTGTAACCAACAAAAATACACGGGAAGACCAACATTCAAGTTTATTAGACCTATATGCGCGCAAGAAAGGATAACATAGACAACTAAATGTTTAAAAAAATTCATAGTCAGGAATTTTATGATGAAGATATTCCTAAGGATATTTTTTAAAATTAAAAGTGGAGGATAGAGTACGATTATGCAAATAGACAGAAGTGTGAAAATCGTGCTTCCAAAAGGTGATAGGTTGACAAACTTGAGAGAAGTGAAAGACATTTTTCAAGAATCGTTCTATGACGACGTTCAACAAAACCATTTTGAGACTGGGTATGAGGAGAATAAATACGATGAGTAATGCCTTGAGACTGAAGATAAGTTGAAACTATACAAAATTCACCCCCAGTCAGATTGAATTTTTTTCTTTTAGAGCTGAACTGTGTTTCAACTAATTTTTGAGAAAGAGTTGAAAGTAGTGAAGAACTTGTGATTTCTGTGAAACAAAAAAAATCCAAACAAATTTTGTACAATCATCAATAAAAATAAGAAAATAACGATTTCCATTAAATGAAGAAACTGGGGCAGGTCCCTAAATATATGAATACACCAAATCAAATGGAACCGTACTAGGTTCATGAACATGGAAAATAGGTGAACGATGACTTTTTCCAAGTTGACAAGACTTAGATATACTTTTTAAATTATTCTGAGAAACATGTAATTGAAAAAAAGGAAATAAGATGCCTAAGAGAAAACTTATGGGGATGGCCGAGACATTTATGCAAGGTTTGTAGATCAGTCTTGGCACAAAGAAAAACACACGAAAGAGTGGAAGTGTGTGCAGTGGGTGGATTGAGATGATAAAGGACATTTTAAACGTTTCTTGTTAGGAGCATCTGACCTTGCAAATCCTTAACAAGACAATGATTTGGAAAAAAAACATATAAGCATTGTTATCAAAAGTGAGTTGACAAACATTTAACAGATTTTTGTAAGTATAAAAAACAAATAAAATATTATGTAAATGAACAGGTTTATTCGAGGATAGAAAAACACATGAGCCCAAATGAGTAATAGGAAGAGATGTACCATTATCAACTTGTAAGCCTTCATTTCTGGTGTGATCTGAATGAAAAGAAAGATTGCTAAAGTTTGAGGTGACATGATTGGTAGCACCAGAATTGAAAAATTAAGTAGGATCTTGAAGTTCAAAAGGAGAAGCTCCGGCAGAGGTGGCGTAAGCTTGGCGTGTGGCTGGCTGCTGATTACAGCCTCTCCCGCGCCTGACATTGTGGGGTGGCCGTGGTCTGGTAGCTGTAAATTTTGTAAAATTCAGGCGATGAAAATCTGGAAGGAGGGCCGAGCAGGGGATCTATTGGCGGCCGAAGGTGTGGAACTAGAGGCAAAATTGGTGGCAAAACTCGGTACAGCTGCATGAAATTCCTGAATCCGGGCTTCTTTATGAAGCAACATGCTAAGAAGCTGACGAGATGAGGCACTTCCTCAATGAATGTTGAAGGTAGTGCAAAATGCAACATAAGAGGCATTAAGACCTTGGAGAACACGCTCGACAAATTCATCATCAGAAAAAAAGTGAGAACATTCTGCCAGTGAATCAGAGAGGGCACACTTCTTCTCCACATATTCAAGAATGGAGAGAGATCTCTTCGGAAAAGTCTGAAGTTGGTACTTCAGGCGCATCATATTGGTGCGAGTTTGCACATAAAACATCTGCTCCATAATGAGCCAAGCATTGATGGTAGTGACTGCACGAATGACATGGACGAGCAGGGAAGAAAAAAATGTTGATTGAATTCAGAGTAACACCTAGAGATTCTTCTTCCTCCAAGCGACAAAAGCCGGATTGGCCTTTGGCAAAGATGGTGGCTTGAAAGAGTCTGAAGCGCCTGAAATAAATTCATTTGGGACTGATCCGAGATAAAGAAACGAATCAAGATCATATGCATCAAGAGCATATTTGACTGAATGCCGCCATAGAGAGTAATTATTGCAATCAAGGAGAAATTGGTGAGCATGAACTTTGAGAGATGGAGTAGTGTTAGATACCACAATGGTGAGTGGATCGGTAGTGGTGTTTTGGTGATTGGCGGTGGTGATTACCGGTGAAGTGTTGCTGGCGGCGTCTATTGAAGAGGGTGGTGGAGCTGCGGATTTTAGGATTTAGGGTAGGATTTTTGAAAAAATGATAGAGGATCGAGGTTAGGCTGATAACATGTAAAACTGTATAGGGATTATGTAAAACTGACTTATATTCATTCAAGATATCAACATGTATATATACAAGAGGTTGCTTAGAGAATAAGAAAAACCATGGTAACCTAATCATATAGAACTTTGATTTTCCATAAATACATATTATATTCCAATAACATAACATGGTGACTCACAATCACAATAAAACTGATACTGAGTCCATCAACTTTTATACATTTATCTTTTTTGACCATGCACTCTGAAAACACCAAAATGTGTAAATATGACTTTACAATCCCATCGTTAATCCCAAAATGAATAAACTTGGTTTACATTTTCATAAATTCTTATATAGGTACAATGTCATATGTTCTGCGTCTTCATCCTCATAATCTCCACTAGAGGAATATAGATGTCCAAAATCTGACTCCTCTTCGTCTTCACTTAAAGAAATCTCAAACCCTTTCTCCGAAAGGTAAGTTTTTTGCCCAGTCTTCAATTCCTCCACCTCCGCCTGTAGGGCTTCCATTTGGCTGTTGAAGCAAGCAAATATCTTCTTCCACTTCCACAAAAATCCTCTCTTGATTCCTACACACAAACACGATAGAATTCAATATTTTAAAGATAAAAACCACGGTTAATATGGAATGGTGTATAACTCAATACCTTCCCTTAACGAGTAGCTTAACCTCAAGGAATTTATGATCTTAGTATTCAAGGTGTAATGGGCAGTCTATGGGAAAATACCGTGCTCTTTTATCATTATAGTGACCAGACACCTGTAGTGGAATTCCTTCTTCGTTATGCCAACTACTTTGTTCATTTAGGACAATATTATGAATGCAGGATTCAGCTATTTATTCTCCATAATATAATACAAGATCATAAAGGCTTCCAATGGTGGGTTGGCACACATACCCCCCTATGGAAGCACATTCATGGAAACCCACTCAAAAACCAACCGTTGCTTCACATTCAACACTGAAAAATAAAAAATTTCAGTTTCCTGACCCTATCACCATGTATCATAAAATTTTTACTCCATATTTCTACTTGACACAGTGGTTGGGAGTCTATTTTAGATGGCTATAATTGTTGATGAAAATCTCATAAGGGACAACCGGGACATTGGGGCATAAAAATTGGGAACAATTCAGGGACACCGTAATGCAACATTGATCATGGATTTAGTAACAGTCAAAATAATTCCATTAACCTTGGTTGCCCTATTATTGTCACAAAAATTTCCTTAATTGTATTACTTCATTTCAGTAGGTTGGACTATCCATCGTAATTAGGTTTTGCAAATAACGGGGCAGAAATAATCCAACAAATGTATCCAAAATGTAAATCAAGTACGGAATTGTGGTTCAACATCTTGGTTGTAGTGAATTTTGGCCTACCCATTGAACATAATGCTCCTTTGCTTCCTTGTTGAAGAATTCCCGACTGGCTGCGGGCTCCGGAGGATGCTCGTGGCACCTTTGCCTTCTGGTGTACCGCGTAATAGCCTGTCTCTTGGTTTTGAAGATTTCCTTTGGTTCCTCTAATAATAGATTAACCATTGTATCTAGACCACCGAATGTCTATGGTGAAGGATTAGTTGGCTTTATTTTCCCCCTAATTTTACCCATCCATAATAAATATCAATTTGTTCAAAAATGTAATTTGAATAATAAAAGAATAACTGGATAATGGTATTTCAGGGTTTGGTTAGGACTTGGAAGGATCACACATTTCATACGAAACGGTTCAGAAATCAAGGGCGTTTCCCGGAGATAGTGTGGAATCTATTGCGATACATTCCAATTTCATAACCACGGCCAAAATGAAATTGAGGTTATTTTCCGTTTTGACTCTCTAATCGACATTTTAACCGTGTCTAAAGGAGTTTAAAATAGAGTCAATTTTCCCCAATTTATGTACATTTTTATTGGCACATTAATTGAGGTTAAAAGGTGCTTCAGTCGCATTCTTTTATAAAGTGACCTCATTTATAAAAAAAACTGCCTCCCAACTCTTGCATAAAGCATAAATATGTCCCCCTTCTCCAAGCCCTTGTTTTCTTGAATGCCATCAATCTCCTAACAATATTCATATTTACTCATCCACCCTCACAGATTGTTTGTAAGGATTCATCAGTAACTGGAGATGGTGATATAAATCACCTACCCAATCATTTTATTTTGCACAGCTCCACGACCAAAAATCTCAACCAATTTAAAACCCTCACATCACCACCTCCGCCTCATCTCCACCACACGTCTCAGTCCCATTTGCACCATCACCATTGAATATTCCAGCTTCTAATTCTCCATTGTATCCCTTTGTGATAGACTCATTTTCTGGAGTGGCAGGGGCCAGGTGTTCGAGCCATGGAAAGGGAGGTTGAAGGTTGTCGGAAGAGAAAGGGCTAGGATGGACTTTGTCGATCGGCAGACCACCATGGAAATGCTTGGACTTGAGAAGACACACGTAGTTTCAGCTATTGTTTTTGTTCATGCATGTTCCATTTTTGTTTTGTTTTTTATGTGTAGTTATAGGCTGTTGATTACTAAAAATGTGTTATATTTATTTCATTAAATATGATATACAACACAAATATAAGTTATAATCACATATTGGTTTTTCAGGATTCAGTTGCAAACTTCTGCTGATTTTGAAGCCCCGTTGTCTGAAAACAGTGGTCAAGGTAGAAAAATAACCCTTAATAATTCACTATAACTCACTCACGTGATGTGGATAACTTTGTGGTTTTATTCATAGGTATGAAGTTGTTTGGGATGTCTTTCTCCCATGGTTCCTTCTAGGCCGTACAATGTTCTCTGCCTAATGGCGTGGAGTATTGAAGGGGTTATTTTTTTAACCTAAACTATAACCATCTATGTATTTAGATAGACATATCTCCCACACATCAATTTGTTTGACAAGTAACTAACTACACGATTAGGTTCATGAAATTCAACTAAATAAAACCTTTCAAACTAGTTCAAGTTAAGGTACATCATAACAACCTTTAGTAACATTAGTGTATCCAAATCCCCAAAATCCTTTCACATTTAATTACATTTACTTTGTCTACTTTAATACATTAAGCCTTGCTATGTATTCAAGTTTAGTTACATTTTCTTTGTATACTTTAATACATTAAGCCTTGCTATGTATTTAACATTTTATCTTACAATTAACTTTTTCTTACAATTTATATGTTTCTTTATGGAACTACTAACATATGTTTGTCTACTTAATGCAGATATGAATTACATTTATGAAAATATTTCTATTACCGATAACCATAGTTTCAGACAATTCTTCAGATTACTGACTTTAACTAGCAATGGAAGCATTAGTAGAGTCAATCATTATTCAAATTTTGGAATTCAAACATTATTCCATTTAATAGAGAGCAACAACTATTCCAAAACGTCATCAGTTCAAGGAACTCAGAAAATACACATCAAAATCCATTCCCGATCTTGAAACCTTTCTAATTTCTAATCTAAGTTCCAAAAATTGTAACATATCCTAACGCAATAGGGATACTAGTACTGACTTTATATTGGGATATCTAAAGTCGAATCGGCCAATCTGTATTTCGATTACAAGAGATCACCTACACATTCAGTTACAAATTTCTGACTCCGGAAGTATGTTTCATACATGAAGATTTCTGTTGTTT
>JAULKK010280103.1:0-14435 GCA_032355705.1 Rubia peregrina
ATTTACATTGTCTTTTTAGGGGTTGGAAAGAGGGTAAAACATCACCTTTTCTTATTTTGATTCCCCTTCTTTTCCTTGGTTCCAATTTCTATGTATTGCTGATCGACCCAATCCCAAGTGGAAATTTGCCGCAGCGTGATCTAGGGCACTTGATGGATCGAATTATCTTTCTGGAATGGTATATGTTATTAATATCCACTCTTTGTTGTTTTTGCCAAAGCTTTTTACCGACCTTGTAATTTATTTTTTGCTGTTTGAACTGTGATTTAGGTGGGGCTGAATAACAGCAACAAGACTGATTTTGTAAATGTGTTTTGTAGAAATCAACTGGAGGAGTTTTATTGGCTTAATCACCTATGAAGTTCAAAAGATACCTAATGGGAGAGGTGAGTGAACGAGGACTGATACAGTGATACTCATATGGGGTGCCTACCATTTAGTGTTAATAGTTTTTGCAAAGTCAAAGGTTTCTCTGATGCACAGGGTTCGGGTAAAATTTGGTTGTTTGTTTTGTTGTTTTGTGGCACTTTAAAGAAGCTTTGGATTTTTGTTAGTTTTGTTTTTTAGTTGTGAATCATATCAGCGGCTTTCATTGTAGCTCTTGCTATATAATCCCTCGCTACAAATTTTAGTATTGTTAGTGGTATATATACGGTAGAGCATGTTTTTGGTGTACATCTCCCATGATTCAAGGGCTTTACTGAATTATTAACCATTGTTTTTTTGGGTTCTAGGTTTAGGATTTCTTAGTATTTATCTTCCATTGATATTTCATTCTCTCTATTTCTATTTGTATGCCTTTCACTGGTAGATTGTTCTTAAACCAATGTTTTTCTTTTGATTAAGGATATTGTCACCATAGAAAATAGTGGATTGATTATTGCCTCTTAGTATCTTCTAAGATGGGGGTAAGTTATTCATAGTTTTTTGTTTAATTTAGTGTCTCATGCTATGCTCGAGCTTCGATTCCAACCACTTCTCTGTTTTTCAGGCTGAAAGACTTTTTAAATATGAAGCTGAAGAAGAAAAGGGTGATCGAGCTATATGTACAAAGAGTTATATGTACAAAGCCGAAGAATGTGGAGAAAAAGCCTTGCTTTCACTGAATTTAATACAATATTATGTGGTAAATGCCATACTCCCTCCGTCCCAGCTTAAATTACAACCTAATCACTGCACACCGTTCGAGACATATGTTTGACCCTTAATATGTTTAACTACGTATATTAACGAAAAATAAAAAAATTACTTTTTAAAAACTACTTGTTACGATGAATTTAACAATATCATATACTATAATATTATTTGTTATATATCTATTCAAATATGCGGTCAAAATTTATTGAAAAACAGTGTCATAAAGTGTCCCTGCAATTTAAGCAGGGGCAGAGGGAGTACTTCTTTTGTTGGACCATGGTTATAGCTGACATGGTGAAGACTACCTAAGGATGTGTTGTGTTGCTTTTGACTTCAATTACCTACAAAGAACCTTGACAAGAAGGAGGTTAAGCAAAATACACCGCTATAGTTTGTTGAGTATATGACTTAATCAAATTTAAAGTTCAATGAAACTGTGATGCAAGAAATCATCCAAATGGTGAGTTTGAGCTTATTTAGACCTTGTAAATGGAACATTTACTAGAAGGTTGGGAAAAAGAATATGTTTGTCTAAGCAAATGAGGAGAGCCTTCAATTAATAGTAATATTTTATTGATATAGCATGACTAAGAAGAAGAGCAGGAGTGTCCGGGCTAAACTGCACAAAGTGCAATCACTGTGCCTAGTATACAAGACGTGTGAATTCGAATTCCAGTCTGTCAAAATATCTTCCTTTCCAAATTTGAATTTTAATCCTATCCTTATCTAATTAAGCAATAAGAATCAAATCTCCAAAAATATATCATACATATCTCTTCAAACTAGAAAGTCAACCCAAGAATATCTCCAAAACTAGCTCCAAAAATGTCTCCAAAAATACTACACGGTTTTGCCACATTCTATTCAGATTTTACTGCCTTTTTTCTTGCCATAATTGCCAATTGCTCCTCATTTTCCTCCTAATTTCTCCTAAGCCCACAACCTGTAATCTGTGCCAAAAAATACGCCTAAATTTCATATTAATCCTGCAAAATCACAATAAACCCCAGTAAAATAAACAACATAATTTATACACATCAGAGGGCTTCGAATTGCAAGATTCCTGTTTTATCCTCTTAATGTCCACCTTTTGCTATTTCGTTAGTGACTCGGTTTCCTTCCCAGTAGATATGGGTTAGGGATGCATCATTTTGCTGTAGCAGAGAGTTCATGTTTCTGGCCTTTGAGAAGAGCTTCTATGGACACGATTCTGTGGATTTTCAGAGTGCTACCACATGTTGTGATCCTGATTCCACCAGGATATTCTTGCATCCATTTTCGTTGGCCTATAGTAGGCCTCTTGTTACTGCTTCAATCTCATAATCAAGTGGTGATGAAGATGCAAAGCAAAAATAGCCTGCACATATAACATCACCCTGGTAATTCCTAATTAGGAATCATGCTGCACTAATGGAGTTAGATCTGAAAGATCCATCATAATTAAGTTTAAGTTTTCCTGAAGGTGGCAAGCTCCACTTAATGAGGGATCTAATAGTCGTAGATTTTGGTGTGATTTTTGCAATCAAGCCACAACATTTACAATAGTCTGAGTTACTGCCCTGACACACTACAAGCTTTTTTATCATTAACATTGTTGTTTCCTTTATGTCTCTGACTATTATGCAAAGTTGGGGTGGCATGAATCATATAAAGTTCTATTCCCGACTTTCCAGATAAACTATAAAGCAAGACAGGGGAGGGCAGAGAAAAAGGTTGTTTAAGTTTTGGATTTGGTACATTTATTCCACATCTTAGTTGAACCTTGAGCCAGCATAACTTTGGTCAAGTTCCAATATTGGTAAATCGTACCTGCAACATATGTATTTTAATTTTTCAGTTAACATCTTATTTTGATTACTTTTATATATACCAACTATATTTTTCTGTTTATAATTTAGTACATCCCAAGGCATTTCGTACCACACCTACCAAAATTTAAGACCCTTGTTTTGTTGAGGTGCCATAGAAGAGAGTGACACATGACCTACTCGGTGAATAGGAGAACCAAGTTTCTGTTCCCAAAGGATTTTGGAAAGTTTCTTGATGGCCACGAACTGAGGATTGAGGAAACGATCTTCTTTGAACTATTAGATGGTTCAAGGCTGATAATGTCCAAGGTCATCATTATTGGGTCATCATATTAGTTTTACTGGTCATCAATGAGTGGAGCAAAAGAAAATTATTTGAATTTGGAATATTTGTTTAATGTTCTTTAATTTTTAATCTACGGTTATGAGATTTAATGCACTTATAATTATGTTATTTAGATATCTATCAGCTGTGTCAATTTTCAACCCTAACATTCAAATATAATTTTTAAAATTACGATTATACACAAAATTCATATAAACTTCCGTGTAATGAAAAAAAATCAATCATTTTCAAACAAACAAATAATTTTTATGACCACACTTTTTATTAAATTCAAATTGTTGACCGACTTTTTACCTTGGCGGAGGACAATCGTGCACAACAAGAAACATGAATTATTACCTCTAGGATTTTTTGCCATTTTACAGACAGCGGGACCAAGGAAATAAATGAGTGGATTGTTTCTCTTTGATGTAAAATTCAGAGGGTTTTACTGTTCAAGATTTTTAACCAGTTACAACAATCTTCCTATTCAAAACTTTGACTGATTATCTTGTTGCAATCAATGATTGTCTTATTGCATTAATCGAAAAAGGAATAAGTTTTTTGAGTTATTCAAGAAAGATTAATAGTATATTGTTTATACTTAGAATAAAGGAACATGAATATATTTTTAATTTATTTGGTATTTTCTTATTTGGCCAAAAGCAAGCAAATTTGTTGTGCTAGTGGGACGGAAAAAAATAGGCCCATCCTCAATACAACCGACGTTGGGTAACAAGTCGTCATATGTTGGTTTTACCAACATGACAACCGACATCGCAAACTCAAGGCAGATTTCCCTATGGTTCGAAACGATTTTGTTTCAAAATGTCTACATATATAGTGGCCAACCTCAAAATTAGTTTAAACATTAAAGGTTTCAACTCTCCCTCGAATTACTATAGTTTCCCACTCCTTCTTCTTCTCCCATCTAACATGTAATTCTTCTCAATGGTTACAACTTGTTGAAGTACTATGTTGTTCAAATTGTTTTTGTTTAGGGGTGTTCAATGTGTTCTTATAAGCGTTTGTGTTTTTGTAAGGTGTATAGCATTAGAATTTGTGAAATTTGTTTATGTTCAATGTTAAGTGGGAGGCCATCGTCGTGCCTCTCAAAGATGGTATTTACATGCCCTAATTGCGGCTATACTACTAGAAAGTGGATAGTAGCAAGTCGGGGTCGTCCACGAGGAAAATGGGATTTTATCGAGTGTTAAACGTAATTAAAACACACAAAGAAGTCACTCTATGTGTGTGGTAACCAAGTTGGGGGTTTTGATTTTATAAAACACTACGACTACTTTAAATAACTAACTTAACCAACAATTATAGAAAACAATATAACTACGAACACACTAGTACAAAAGATGCAATTAAGATGATAACGAGTTTTGGGCGCAATTGGTTTACATTTCTAGTCATCCTTTGATCATCGAATAATTATCCTATTTTTATGCATTAATCACGTATTGTGGAGAACTTATCCACACCTTTCGAATGAAGATATTTCTCGCCTCTCCTCGATTATAGTTAGAGTGGGCGATCGGCGCCACACAATAACTCTTACCCTCAGGTGACTTTAGACGATCGGCATAATAGACTTTCCTGAGAATATAAATACACATGGAGAACCAATACAACTAACACAATATCCTTCAAGCGATAAATATCGGGATAGCACAAATATATCTAATAATAACGACTATGAGGATCGGCCTTCATGCTAATCGTTATTAGTGAGCCACATTGATAATTAGTCAAACCCATTTAAATTCATCTGAAATCTAAGAAATTTCATCAATCAATGATCATAATTAATTGTCACACATAATTATAACCTAACATCAACTAATGATAATCACATTGATAAAAAGTCAAAGTATCCCGGGTTCGACAAAAAGCTAGCAAATAATTAACCCACAATCATCAACTAGTTGACCATCCTAGTCTAAATCATGTATTAACTATACAAGAAAGTACAAAATATACTTGATAATCAAATCACAAAATAGGAAAATCAAATCTCACAAATTCATACTAGAAGTGCTTACCAATTGCTCCCAAGAATATATCTAGCCTACATTAGCTAAACCCATAACAAAAACCCATGGTAAACATAGGAGAAAGGATGAAGGAATGAATGCTAACTAGGGCTTTGAAGGTAGAAAAATCATGTTCTTCAATGGGGGGAGAGAGAGGGTATTTATAGTCTAGGATTTACAATTAAAAAAGCAACAAAATGGGCTGCTGGAAACTTGTCACGGACCGTGCCAATTTGACACTGGTTGTGGCCTTTGACCGTGCAGATTTGACACTAACCATGATAAGCCCTCTGCCCAGCTTTTACCAATTTCCAAAATAATTAGTCTTCTCTTCAACATTGTGTCACCTCTTCGGACCCGAACTCTAAAAAAGGAGTCTTCAAAATGATCTTCATAAATGAATTAATTAGGATATTAAACATGTGATATCATCCTAACCCTCTAATTGATAAAATGTTGATTTTCTTCAAATTAAATCCCTAATCTATTACAAAATCAGACTTCGAATGTGCAAAAATATATGATATAAATTGGGCAAATCAACGATGAACATGATGACCCTCGACGATGTGCCAGCAAATGAGGTTGATAGATAATAGTCAGTTGTTGGTACCAGCTGTACAATATGACGGGAGATGTTGCATGACTCCTTTAGTGTATGGCTGCCAAATAAACTGACATAAAAGAAAAGGTTTAATTTATGGTCATGAAAGAAACACTAAATTGTTTTAGCATAGAATAAGGAAAATTAAAATATCGTATACCTGACTGTTATGGGGAGATATTAGTTGATCATGGTACACTTTAAGTACATGCATGGGTAATCATGATAAATCATACCGGGCTCTCCACCTCTGAAGAACCGAGTGAAAAATATTAGTTATTCTTTATAAGGAAAAGGGTGTAATTATTGCATTTTTACTGATTAAATACAAACCTGGAACCAAGAGCATTCATGTTGCGGTCACTGGAAGTCGTTCAGCAGGGACGAATGGTCGGTGTTCGCTCCCACGTCCACAACTGTCAATGAATATAAGATAAGAAAATATAATCTTAGGGCTGAATATGAACATGTAACCAACTAACAAATTTGAGCAACAATGTTACCCATAGTAGGACAAGTGGGCCTAATATGGATTTCGCATGTGGAATTGTAGAATCACATAAGCTCCTATACAAGTGTGCCAAAATTGCACTCCCCCAACTATACTGTTGTGCAGCATCTAAGTCCATGAGTATCAACAAGTAGAGGAGAGGAATTTGAGACCCCGATGTGTCAGACATCATTAATCCTCCAACCAACAGTAGAATGAATACCCTCGCTCGCTGTTGACAATGTATCTCTGTAGCATCAACAGGAAATTGACTGTGCAACACGTTTCCCTACCAGAAGCCTCTTATGCGACCCCCCGTTAATGGCATCCAAGGGTGGTGTAACCCCTAAGAAGTCGGTGCATATTGTCTGCCACTCATCCATATACCTACTTTTGTCAACACTCATGATGTGCATACCATCGATCGGTAGACCCCAAAGAATGCTGACATCCTGCAATGTGATAGTAGCCTCTACCACTGGAAGATGAAATGTGTGTGTCTCTGGTCTCCAACGCTCGACTAAAGCTGTGATAAGCGAGTGGTCAATGTGGACTAGTGCAAAATCAAGGAGACACTGGAAGCCGACTGCACGAACATAGTGTATCACTAGATCAAGGATCTCAACATCTCAACAAGCCCCATCACACCGTCTCACCTGCAACGTCGAATCCTGCAAGTCACCATTGTATATCGCACTTGCACGATGCTCCAGGTGAAGAAAAAACAAATCGTCATCAATCGGACCCGAATGATCCATGGTGTATCCCTGAAGAAAATGAAAGATTGATCATGAATCAGTACAACATGTAGCACAGAATCACAAAAGAATTAGTAGCACAAAACAATTCAAATCAATTCATCCCTGGTGATTTATTCTAAATAAAACATGTAGCACAAAACAATAAGAAAATAAATTAAATGACACGTTAATTTAATATAACATACAAGATTACAAAAGAAGTAGTACCATCAAAACAAAAGTAGTCTTGACACCAATATCATGTAATACATAGTGGTCTCCAGAAAACCTAAGCATTTCTAGAAACTACGTAATACAAATAGGACCCTATACAAGACCTCACCCATGATCACCTTTACGATCACCAGGAATTCTCGCATCCATTTGATTCCTTATCTGTCTCTCCACAAATTGGCAGTGCCTTCGGTTTCGATATCGGGAATCAACCTCCAGTTGGCGGGTTGCCACAGTGAGGGATCTTGAACAGGCATGAAACCCTCACTAATATTGAGCAACATAGGTGGTCGTGTGATATGCCTTATCACAAAGCTTTATCGGATCATCACGCATTTTCCTACCAACAACGAAGGCAGTGGAACTAGGCCGACAAAAAATTTCCCATTCGCGACAACTACACTCATTTTTCGAGTGTTTCATAATACAGTGGCATTCACCCATGCTACTGTCAAAGGTCCTTGTCAAAACCTAATATGTCTGTGAATTCTAACCATACACATTCACATGTCCCTACCCTCAACTGTCTTGCTTCTCAAACTTTTTCCCAACCTTGCTTGGAAAAACAAGCATGCACATTAATTTAGAATAGTTGATCTAAACTGAAAACACATGCGTTGAAAAATATTGTTGAAGAAATGTACCTCTAATTTTTTGCCTCCATTATCCTTTGAGCAAACATTTCAACGGTTTGTTCAAAAGTGGCATAGACACATGTTGTTATCGGGAGATGTCTTGCTCACCTCAAACAATTGTTGTAACTCTTTGACAAATTGATTGTAAGAATTCCCCAACAACGGTTTCCATCAAAAGTAAGGCACCACTTACTGCTATCATATTATTTCAACCAAGTCCAAGTAGCTGGTTTGAGTTTTTCCAACTCCTTGTACTCTCTCCACCTTCTTTCTTGTCTGGCACTACCAATCTACCAAACTAGAGTCTTCAAATGCGCATTTTTAAACTTCTCACTATTTGCACCAAGGAAGTTGGTCTGAAAATGCCTCAAGCAGAACCAGTGGTATCCTGCTGGCTCCATCCACATGTCTCATTGCATTCAAAATCCCCTCATAAAGGTATGAGTAGATCCATTATATCACACCGTCATGAGGGGATTTTGAATGCAATGAGACATATGGATGAATGGATGGAGCCAGCAAAATACCACCGGTTCTATTTGAGGCATTTTCAGACCAACTTCCTTGGTGCAAATAGTGGGAAGTTTAAAAATGCACATTTGAAGACTTGGGCATCTTGGTAGTGCTAGACAAGAAAGGAGGTGGAGAGAGTACAAGGAGGTGGAGAGAGTACATGGAGTTGGAGAAACTCGAACCAGCTGATTAGAATTGGTTGAAACAAAATTATAGCAGTAAGTGGTGCCTTACTTTTGATGGAAACCGTCATTAGGGAATTCTTACAACCAATTTTTCAGAGAGTTGCAACAATTGTTTGAGGAGCGCAAGACATATCCCGATAACAGCATGTGTCTCCGCTACATTTGAACAAACAGTTGAAATGTTTGCTCAAAGGTTAATGAAGGAAAAAATTGGTGGTACATTTCTTCAACAATATATTTCAACGCATGTGTTTTCAGGTTAGATAAACTATTCTAAATTAATGTCATTGTGCAGGTCTGTTTTTCCAAGTAGGATTTGGAAAAAGTTTGAGAAGCAAGATAGGTGGGGGCAGGGATATATTGTAAATATGTATGGTCAGAATTCACAGATTTATTAGGTTTTGAAAAGGAGACCTTTGACCGTAGCGTGGATGAACGCCACTATACTGTGAAATACTTGAAAAATGAGTGTAGTTGTCGCGAATGGAATTTTTTTTGTCTGCATTGTTCCCATGCCTTGGATGTTTGTAGGATCATCTGTTTGTAGGAAAATGCATGATTATTGGACAAAGCTTTGTGATAAGGCATATCACACAACCACATAAGTTGCTCAATAGTGAGGGTTTCGTGCCTATCCGAGATCCCTCATTGTGGCAACCCACCAACTGGAGGTTGATTCCCGATATCAAAAAGTTTTGTAACCGGAGATGTGGTCAATTTAAGGAGAGAAGGTTAAGGAATAAAATGGAAGAGAGATTTTTGGGTGATTGTAGAGGTGTTCGTGGGGAGAGGTCTTACATAGGTTCCTGTTTGTAGTACGTAGTTTTTAGAAATGTTTAGGTTTTATGGAAACCACTTTGTATTACATGATATTGGTGTTAAGACTACTTTTGTTTTGATGGTACTAATTATTTTGTGATCCTGTATGTTATATTAAATTAATGTGTCATTTAATTTATTTTCTTATTGTTTCATGCTACATGTTTTATTTAGAATAAATCACCAGGGATGAATTGATTTGAATTGTTTTGTGCTACTAATTGTTTTGTGATTCTGTGTTACATGTTGTAGTGATTCATGATCAATCTTTCTTTTTCTCCAGGGATACAACATGGATCATTCGGGTCTGATTGATGATGATTTACTTTTTCTTCACTTGGAGCATCGTGCATGTGCGATATACAACGGTGACTTGCAGGATTCGGTGTTGCAGGTGAGAGGGTGTGATAGGGCTTATTAGGATGTTGAGATCCCTAATCGAGTGATGCACTATGTTCCTGCGGTTGGCTCAGGGACTCTTTGTTTCTGCACCAATCCAAATTGACCATTCGCTTGTCACAACGTTATTCGAGCAATAGAGACCAGAGACGTACACATTTCATCTTCCGCACACATTTCATCTTCTAGTGGGAGAGGCTACTATCACATTGCATGATGTTGGCATTCTTTAGGGCCTACCGATTGATGGTATGCCCATCACAGGTGTTGACAGAATCAGGCTTACGGCTGAGTGACAGACAATATGCACCGACTTCTTAGGGGTTACACCACCCTTGGATGCCATCAACGGGGCCTCCTGGTTGGGAAACGTGTTGCACAGTTCATTTCTTGTTGATGCTACAGAGGTACATTGTCAGTAGTGAGCGAGGGTTATTCATTCTACTTTTGGAGGATTGCTGATGTCTGACGCATCGGGGTCCAATTCCCTCTCCTTTACTAGTCAATATTCATAGACTTAGATGCAGCACAATAGTATAGTTGGAGGAGTGAAATTTTGGCACACTTGCATAGAAGCTTATGTGACGCTACAATTCCGCATGCGAAATCAATATCAGAGCCACTTGTTCTACTACAGGTGAAATTGCTGCTCAAATTTGTTAGTTGAACAAATGTTCATATTCAGCCTTATGATTATATTTGCATATCTTATATTCATTGACAGTTTTGGGCGTGTGAGCAAATACTGACCATTCGTCCTGCTGGATGACTTCCATGACCGACAACATGAATTCTCTTAGATCCAGGTTTGTATTCAATCACTAAAAATGAAATAATTACACCCTTTTCGTTTATAAGAATAACTAATATTTTCCACTATGTTCTTCATAGGTGGAGAGCCCGATATGATTTATCATGATCACCCATGCATGTACTTAAAGTGTACCGTGATCAACTGATATCTCTCCACGACAGTCAAGTATATGACATTTTGGTTTTCCTTATTCTGTGCTATTTTTTTAGTGTTCCTTTCATGATCATAAACTTGTCCTTTTATGTCAGTTTATTTGGCAGCCATACACTGAAGGTGTCATGCATCATCTCCCGCCATATTGTACAGCCGGTAGCAACAACTGGCTATTGTTTGTCAACCTTATTTGCTGGCAATTTTTCGAGGGTCATCATGTTCATCGTTGATGTGCCCAATTTATATCATATTTTTTGACACATTCGAAGTTTGATTTTGTAATAGATTAGGGATTTAATTTGAAGGAAATTGACATTTTATCAATGAGAGGGTTAGGATGATATCACATGTTTTGTATCCTAATTATTTTATTTATGAAGATCATTTTGAATACTCCTTTTGGAGAGTTCGGGTTCGAAGAGGCGACAAAATTTTGAAGAGAAGACCAATTATTCTGAAAATTGGTAGGAGCTGGGCAGAGGGCTTGTCACGACCAGTGTCAAATATGCACGGTCAATGGCCACAACCAGTGTCAAATTGGCACGGTCTGTGACAAAGGGTCCAGCAACCCATTTTGTTACTTTTTCCCTTTTAAATCCTTGACTATAAATACCCCCCCTCTCTCACATTGAAGAACACGAATTTTCTACCTTCAAAACCCTAGTTTGCATTCATACCTTCATCTTTTCTCCTATGTTTACCATGGATTTTTGTTATGGTTTTAGCTAATCTAGGCTAAATATATTCTTTGGAGCAATTGGTAAGCACTTTTAGTATGAATTTGTGAGATTTGATTTCTCCTATTTTGTGCTTTGATTATCAAGTATAGTTTGTACTTTCTTATGTAGTTAATGCATGATATAGACTAGGATGGTCAAATAGTTGATGATTGTGGGTTACTTATTTGCTAGGTTTTTGGTCAAACCCGAGATACTTTGACTTTTTGTCGATGTGATTATTGTTAGTTGATGTTATGTTATAATTAGGTGTAACAATTAATTATGATTATTGATTGATGAAATTACTTAGATTTGAGATAAATTTGAATGAGTTTGACTAATTATCAACGTGGCTAACTAATAACGATTAGCATGAAGGCCGATCCTCGTAATCGTTATCGGTAGATATATTTGTGCTATCCCGATATTTCTCACTTGTAGATATTGTGTTAGTTGAATTAGTTCTCCATGTGTATTGTTATTCTCGGGGAAGTCCATGACGCTGATCATCTTGGGTGGCCCGATGGTATGGGTTATTGTGTGACACTGATTGCCCACTCTAATTATAACTGAGGAGAGGTAAAAAATATTTTCACCTGGAAGGCATAAATAAGTTCTCCACAATATGTGATTAACGCATAAAAATAGGATGATTAGTCGATGATCAAAGGATAACTAGAAATGTAAGCCAATTGCACCCAAGACTCGTTATCATCTTTATTCCATCTTTTGTACTAGTGTGATTGTATTTTGCTTTGTCCTCTAAAGTTGTTTGTTAATTTATAATTTAAATTAAGCGTAGTGTTTTCCAAAACTAAAATCCCCCACTTTGTTACGACACACGAGAGTGACTTCTTCTGTACTTTTTAACTACGTTTAACACTCGATAAAATCCATTTTCCCTGTGGATCACGTACAGTGACTTCTTCTTGTACTTTTTAACTACGTTTAACACTCGATAAAATCCATTATCCTCGTGGATGACCCCGACTTTCTACTATCTACTTTCTAGTAGTTAGCTGCAATTAGTGCCGATAAATACTATCTTTGAGAGACACAATGATGACCTACAAAATTTTGGCGCCGCTATTGGGGAAAAAGCATAATTTTATCAAAGTGTTAGTGTAGTTCTTTTTTTACATTTTTACTTGTCTGTCGTCATTTGCTTGCTTTTGTGATTATTTCTTGGGATAAGGTTGTATTTCTCTATTTCTTGGTTTATGGTCGATACTCGTACCAATATACAAGAACTCTTACACTACGATCCCGATCTTTTAGGAACACTCCAGAGAGCAGGGAGGCTAGCACGTTTATCTAGCCAAAGTACTCAACCACCGTCCAAAAAAGTTACACCAAATATGGCGGAGAATAATAGAACCTTGAGAGAACTCATGGCTCGAGTCAATCGCTTTGCATAACTTTTCCCCCTCTTCTAGAAAATGTCACTTTTGAGTTCAAATCTGCTGTCTACCATCTTTTCAGGGGAATGAGTGGGGAGGATACGGACAATCACTTATCCGAGTTTCACCTTGTCAGCATGAATATGCAGCCAACTGGAGTTTCAGAGGATAATTTCAATGTAACAATGTTCCATTTTTTGAGGATGCGGCCAAAGATTAGTTATACTACATCATGGATGGACATAAAGCGGAAGTTTTTGGAGAAATTCTTTACGACATCCAAGTCGGCGGGTTTGAATAAGGAGCTAAGCAACATCTCATAATCTTTGGGTGAATCTGTACATGAATAATGGGAGAGGTTCAAGAGGTTGCTAGCTAGTTGCCTTTACCACCCTTACAAAGAAGGAGATCTTGTGTACTATTTCTTCAATGGTTTGTCCATTGAAGACATGAGGATGGTCAATATCGCTTGTAATAGGTCGATTTCCAACAACAGCCCAAGAGATTCCATAACATTGTTTGAAGACATGGCTAATGTGACTAAACAATTCGATGTTGAGAGAGGGCAGGGGTGCAAGAGTCTCCAAATCCGGAAACCCCCAAACTTGAGGATCAAGTTCAAACTTTAGCCTCTATGATAAAGGAGCTAATAAGGGGGAGGGTGCATTAAGTCAAAGCTTGTGGAGTGTGTTCATTGGAACATTCTACGGAGGCATGCCCTCAAATCAAAGATGAAGAGTCTGAGGAGGTTAAAGCCATGGGTTATCAAGGAGGAAAAAGCCAAGGTTACCAAGGGAATAGAGGCTACCAAGGTGTTCAAGGTTTTCAAAGGGGACAAGGCAATGAGAAGAGGTATGATCCATACTCCAAGACCTACAGTCCCGGATGGAGAGACCATCCAAACTTTAGGTGGAGAGATGACCAAGCCAGACAATCAAATCCTCGAGGCGGCCAAGGTGTGTATCCCTCTCAACCCCCTTAGTGAAGTTCTCGATGCTCCTCGAGATATGGGAATCCCCAGGTCTCTTGAAAAAGCACCGGTAGTGGAATTGAATCCACTACCCGAGAGTTTGAAATATGCGTTCCTTGGTGAGGGAGAAACTTTACCCGTGATATTGTTGAGTAAAATCACCAAGGAACAAGAGGGGAGGTTGATGGAGGTTCTTAGAAGCCATAAAGAGGCAATTGGGTGGACCATTGCCGATATCAAGGGAATTAGCCTTTCCACTTGCATGCATCGTATCTTGTTAGATGATGGGGCTAAACCGGTAAGCAACTCCAACATTAGATTAATCGCTGATGATGGAGTTAGTAAAGAGTGAGATCCTAAAATTGCTCCAAGCTGGAATGATTTACCCCATCTTAGATAGCGAGTGGGTAAGCGCCACCCAAGTTGTGCCTAAGAAAAGTAATGTGCC
>JAULKK010280121.1:0-14432 GCA_032355705.1 Rubia peregrina
ATTTAAATGGCGCAGATTATGTCGCAATAGTTCGCGACACATAATATAGTGACACAAAATGTGTCCTAAATTTTACGTCATAATTAAAAAATGTGACACAAAATTTGCTACACGGGTATACGTGTCATAATAAAGTGTGACGCAAACTATGTCGCAAATTAACATTTGCGACACAAAATCACTGATAAGAGACGCAGTTTACATGTCGCTAAAGGTCCTGTTTGTTGTAGTGTATAGATATAGAGTCTCTCCTGGCATTGGTGACTTCAGCGTTGGCAACGCTTGGAGCTATTCTTTCAATGACTCATATGTTTTTTGACTTTCCTTTTTCCAGCTGAACTTCTTGGTCTTTTTAAGGATTTCAAACAGTGAGAAATTTTTGTCAGGGATCCTATCAACACCTGCACTTCTTTCACTGTTTGCGATTGAGGGAGGTCAATTATTGTTGGTATCTTTTCTGGGTTACCTTCCCACTATAAGAAAAATAACCTATTACTTTGCCCCCTACCTTGGTTTTTTTGTTTAGGTTAAATAACCAAAGTAAACTGTTCTTTTAACTTGGTTATTTTTTTTGAAGTAAAAAATATTTATTAATTTGGTTAAAAAATAAATGAGGTAAATAATATATATTTTATCTTGGTTAGTATTTTAACCGGAGTAAAAAGGTGAAGAATCAAAGTAAAGAATCTTACCGACTAGTATTCAAAGTTGCATATGTTGTTTGAAAAGACCTGTCAAGGTCTCATTATAATTCGTTTTCAACGACATGCAGCACAAAGTGTCACTAACGTCGCAGTTCTCTAAATGAGAGAACTAGTTGGAAAAACTTGAACTTGAAAAAATAGGAAGTATTATTTAAATATTTAAAAACAAGAGCTTTGTTATGTTCTAATTGAAAATGTTGGAATAAGATGGAAAACCACAACAACCAATTTTTTTAAGAGGCTAGAAAAGAAGTTCCCAATCCTTTTCAGCTTGATTGATGTTTTCATTTTCTCTCACATTGGCAAATTTTTATAGGTTGTAGTTGTTTGAAAGTGATTCACTTCGATCTACAATAGTATTTGTTCAATGGTTTTTGAAACGATTGTAGAAAAACTTGTTGAATTGTATGGTTGAAATTGGTTTTCAAACTCATGCTCAGATAAAATTGCACACATTGTCAATTATATATTTTTAAATAAGGAGGTAAAATAAGTATAGAAATAGTACTAGGAATGAAAATATCCTTACAATTACTAAACAAATTCGATTAATAATTGTTTAAGATCCAACCAAATAGAAATTTGTTCAATCAGCTCGCAGAACGATGACCTTGTAGAAAATTGGGCCACCAACTTCTATAACCTCAAAGAACAAGGTGTCCCCATTATGTATATGGTTTTTGGAAAGGAACTTGCCAAAACCCTTTGGGGACAAGGCTTTGATCTTCCCACCCCCTGAGTAGTTCATACGCCACTCTGTTCTGTAGCACCTTAGCACAATGAGGGTTTTCTGATTCAGCAGTAGTGGCACAACGTCCATCGGGATATACTAAATTATTTTTAAAAAATCATTTGAAATGTATAAGTATATATAGTTATAAAAGCAATTAGCAACAAATAATATTAATTTCAATTACCTTAGAAAATTTTGATTCTTCCCGAAATTCCACTGCTTCAGAGTGCAATGAAAATGTGGGATATCAACAGCCTTAGTGTGGTGCTTAATGTTATAGAAAATGAGCTCAGTTTGCTCCGTTATGCGATGAACTGTACAAAAACAAAAAAAATATATTAGTTTTTATAAAGTTTGGAGATTTGTTATTAAATGTAAATGGAAATTGGTGAAAGACCTGAAAAAAGAGCCCATTAGACAATCATCTTCCAGCCATTAGTCTTGCATGAAAAACTGAAAATGTTATGTGCAAACTGGCCTTTGGAATGCAGGGTTTGACATTGGATTTGTAGGTATATGTCGGTCCAAAGCAGTGGTGTTGTCGACATGTACCTGCGAGTTTGATAAGTAGTTTGTAAACCAGAACATATGATCGAAACAAGGACGAGGTCAAACTTACAAGTTTGAACATATGTACCTGCGAGTTGCAATTACTATTAGAATTCATGAGAAACTTGTGAAAGAAAAACTTGAACTAACTGTAATGGTCCCTTTAATTATACCCTTTACAAAATGACGTCGTTTTGAACCATTGTGAAATCTTCCTCACATTGTGTGACGTCGCACAATTGTCAGATGAGGCTACATAGTGTCAACCCATAACCGACGTTGCAACCTTACATGGGCCTAAAAAATTTCGGCCATCGAGCAGCATGTCAACAGGTAAAATTTATTTAAAATTTTTGTTCGGAACAACAATTTGCTAGTTTTGGACTGATTGAAAAAAAAATTATTCATTACACACAAGTTTTTTTTTCAATTTCTGGTGTATGCTTAGCTCATGAGTTACAGGCTATTGGGCTTTAGGCCCAGCCCAAGGTTTAGCCATGAACCAACAAAGACGGAATCATGTCAGCCACAAACCGAGAAAGTTGGAGCCATGTCCAAGAGGTGTCAGCCACAAACCAAGAAATGCGGAGTCACCTCCAAGACTCAGCACAAAATGACACTATAACAACCACGATGTAACCACAATATGACCCACAATATAAAACCCTAGTAATGCGGAGATATGGCTACAATCTATTATAAATACAAGGAGGATAACACTAGCTCAGGTAAGTAAGACTAAACTGAGAATACTAATTCTCTTAGGAAGGAACTGACTTGATCGTCGGACCTTTTCCCCCAAAATTACTTCTAGGATTTTTCTTGCAGGTTCATATTGATTGCAAGGTAAACATCAACCATTTTTCCTAGCTGGGAATACGACATCATTAGCACAGTCTGTGGGGATGGAAAAATTTACTTTTGAAGTCCCTTATTCCTTTCAGGAGAAAAATATGGTTTTAACCATAAGTGAAAGAAGACAGAATCATACACGAGAAAAAACAACTGGGCGTAACAAGAATATGTATCCCATTCAAGACTAAGAATATGATCCTAGTAAAGAACATAAGCACAGAACAAGACTCAAATGACGATGAAGAAAAAGTTGAATATTCTAATGCAGATCATGAAAATGAGAGGAGAGCTTTTGCAGCCTTCTTAGAAGCGAACATGGAGCATTTGTATAACCAGTTCCTAGCCACAATCAGGCCAAAATCCCCACAGAAAAATTTAAAGTATGTCAAAGACATGAGAGACTTAATAACGAAGAAGAATTGAGAGATATAGTGGCAAATGATAAATGGAAAAAATATTTCAAGCTACCATTACTTGTGAAAATGATGACGGGAAACAGACCTCAATGAATTCTTACATTCCTATCGCAACAGTGTGTAATTTTGTGTTGCTGAGATTGAGCTTGTCTGCAAAGGTTTTCCTATTTTCTTATCTGGGATACCGATTACATAGTTTGATGTTTTGTGGAAGTATTCGTTCGTGGGCACATTTATCGGACCTATTTTTGGGACGCTTCTATCAAAAGAAAAGTTTTACTAAACAATAACAGACCTAAACAACATAACTCATCATAGTGATGAAAGCCCTGCAGATTAACACAATAGGTTCGTTACCAAAGTTTCCAAGTTCGTGAATTGTCATTTCAATCGTCACTAGGTGCATTTACAAGTGGCATGCGATCGGGGGAATTCTACATGGAACTTACAAAAACAACCTGAAAATCCAAAAATATGCAAAAATGATTAAAAAGTATGTACGGACTGAAGACGAGAACAATCACAAGATAGAGAACGAGTGAGGTAAAAAAGGAATAATGGAAGATCCACAGTGAGAATTTGTCAAAAGGGGGAGTGAATATCCCTTTCTTAGAGAAGAAACTGAATTTGTCATTTTGGATGATGAGGGCACTTTAATGTCCATCAAGAGAAAATTTCTTCCAACAGAGATGAAAGAAAAAGTGACACATATCTTGTGCAACCACAAAGATACGTTTGCATGGACTGTACGGAACATGGGAGGAGTCAATTGAGAAATTGCTACCCACTCGCTAAATGCCAATAATTTGATCAAACCAGTTAAGCAAAAGAAATGAAGCTTCACTTGCGACAGACAGAAAGAAATCGAAGAGGAAGTCAAAGAATTGTTTCATGAGGTGGTGGTAATAAAGACGGATATAGGATAGAGGATGTGTATAGACTTCATTGATCTAAACAAGGCATTCCCAAAAGATTTCTACCCTTTACCTAAAACTGACCAGCTGGTGGAAGCAATATCAGGATACAAAGTATTAGCATATATGGATTCTTGCAAGGGATACCACCAAATACTGATACACCCAAAAGATACAGGAAAAAAACATTCATCAAAATCTTTGGAGTGTTATGCTATGTGAAGATGCCATTTGGACTAAATAATGCTAGAGCAACATACCAACTAGTAGTCGACACTGCATTTCATAATCAAATTGGATGAAATGTAGAACCAAATGTCGAAAACATGGTGTTTAAAAGCAAGAGGGTATGTCAATTTGCGCAAGATTTTAAGGAGACCTTGGATACGCTAAGTGCGATTGGTATGAAATTTAACCCTAAGAAATGCATAATTGGAGTCGGCACAAGAAAACATTTAGGTTATAAAGTATCCTCCAAAGGAATTGAAGCCAATCCGGAGAAGATATAAGTAATAGTCAATCTCTCCCAACCACGAACAATCAAAGAAGTACATGTGTTAATGGGTTTGCTAGTATCACTTAGTAGGTTCATCTCCAAAGCTAAGGAAAACACTTCCCAGTGTTCGACATTAACAAAAAGGAATATAATTTCACATGGAATGAAGACAATCAGAAAGCATATAAATCGTTGAAAGAATAGCTTAAGGAGTTGTCAACACTGAAGTCACCAATACCAGGAGAGACTCTATACCTATACTTGGAAATTCCAACAAAAGCAGTGAGTTCAGTCTTGGTACACCAAGAAGAGCAAAGATAGGTGCCAACATACTGCATCAGTTAATTCTTGCATCAGTCTACCCATTGAAATGTTAATTCTTGCATCAGTCTACTCTGCAAGAAGACTGCGAAGTTATTTTCAAAGTCATGGCATAATTGAGTATACTGACTACCTAATCAAGAATATTCTGAGCAAGTCAGAATCATGAGGAAAAATGACTAAATGGGCTCTTGAATTGGGACAGTACAAGATTTAGTTTCAGCGGCGAAATGCAATAAAAGCACAAGCCATAGCAGTTTTCATTGCAGAAATGACAAGCGCGGATGCACAAGAGGCAAGTACACTAGAAAATATCGGAATAAACAAAGGGAAATCAAATTGGGAAGACATCACATGGAAAATATTCGTTGATGGGGCATCCTGTAAAAAAAGGCTGTGGTGCACGACTACTATTGGTAAATCCAGACGAGGGGGAACAAACATATTCACTTTGTTTTGGTTTCCCACCGTCGAACAACGAGGCCAAATACAAAGAACTACTATGCGGATTGGACCTCACGATTAGGATGAAGGTCAAGAACGTTTAGTGCTTTAGCAACTTGTAGATAGTTGTACAGCAAGTGCGTGAAGATTATGAGATACGAGAGGAGAAAATGATAAAGTATTTTAGAAAATTTTGCTAGCTCATAGGCCAACTAGAATGCTTTGACACTCAACATGTACTAAGGTGTGAAAATACCAAGACAAATGACTTAAGTAAATTGGCGACAACTGGCTTTGATTTCTTAATAGTATGGAACAATCTGAATGTAGAAGTCATGTAAGTAAGAAGTACAACCACGATCACTGTTCAAGGGTTTGAATAGAGGAAACAAACTGGATAACACAGATAAAGAATTACTTCAAAATGAGAAAATTGCCAAAATACAAGGTATAAGCTAGAAAGTTGGAACTATGATCTAACAACTATGTTTATGAGAGAGTAATCCTATACAAAATAGGCTTCCGATCTCCATGGATAAAGTGTACAGGACCAGCTCAAGTAGGTAAAATCATGAAATAAGTTCATGAAGGAATGTGGGGGATGGAACAATCGCGAAGAAGATAATTTGAGCAGGATACAACTTCGTGCTATAGTACAGAAGCTGCCAAATTAACGCAACAGTATTGCATAAGCCACAGACCACTTTAACAGGGGTATATAGAGCTTGGCCAATGGACAAATGGGGAATTGGCATGTTGGGACCCTTCCCCAAAGGAGTTGGTAATGTAAAGTTTCTAATCGTGGCAATCGATTACTTCACAAAGTGGATAGAAGCGAAGCCATTAGGTAGAGTCACTGCAGAAGTAACAAGAAAGTTTGTTTGGCCGAACATAGTTTGCCATTTTGGTTTGCCTAAAACAATCTTCATAGATAATGGTATGCAGTTCACAAGTAGGACCTTACCAAATAGTGCTCAAAGTTAGGGATTGTACATAAATTCACATCTCTAGCTCATCCTCAGGCTAATAGCCAAGTAGAGGTAACTAACAAAATAATAGCCCAAGGAATAATGAAAATATTGGAGGGGAAACGAACTGATTGGGTTGATGACATACCCAACACACTGTGGTCGTACAGAACAACAGTGCAAGAACCAGCTGGGCAAATACCGTAAAACCTAGTTTACGGTCATGAGACAATTCTACAATTTGGAATTGGGAACTCAAGCCTTAGAGTAGAAAAATACAATGAAAGCGATAATCCCAAAAAGATGAGATTGGATTTGGATGAACTTGAGGAGTAAAGACAACATGCAACGATCACAGAGGAAAAGTACAAGGCAAAGATAGCCATATCACATAATGAGAAAGTCAAGAAGACACAATTTCGAAGTGGCAATCTTGTACTATGGATGAATGTGGTAAGTCTGGCAGAAGAAAAAGGAAAGCTATGCCCAAAATGGGAAATCCCGTACAGGGTAACGAAACCATACCGATCCAACTGCTATAGTTATAAACACTGGATGGCAGCAGTGTCCCAAACACTTGTCACGTGATCAACCTAAGGAATTTTTAGGTTTTGAACCTTAGTAGGCTATAGGAGAAACTCAGTTTTCCAGGACCCATGATATAATCATTGGCAGCCTTTTCATTATTGCCATCATCATTTGGCTTTCAGCACGATATCATCGTGACCGTACGTAATCAATATTCAAAAATGTCTTTTGAGGAAAACCTTTCATACTCCATCTGTCCCAGTTTAAGCTGTAATTCTACTATTTGACAAGTCAACACTGTCAAACTTTGACCACGTATTTGAATAGATATATATATATATATATAAACAATAATATTATCATATGTGACATTTTTGGATTCATCATAATAAGTAGTTTCTAAATATTAACTTTTTATTTGTTGTTATTTTACGTAGTTAAACATAGTAATGGTCAAACATGTTTCTTGAAGACCGTGAAAAAATTCTATGCAGCTTAAGCTGGGACGGAGGGAGTACAATTGTCACTTACATTTTACACGAAGTCCATGGAAATACCTGTACAAATTAGTAAACCATAGCACATAAAAAAGGAACAAAATATCATATATCGTAATTGCGAACAAACAAAGTTGCATAATTGCAACACACCAAAATTAGAAGAGCGACAAAAGCAAGCAATAGATCTTTCACCTTCACAACCTCAACTGTGCAAGCCATAGATATAGCAAAAAGGAAAATATGCCTATAAAAATAGCAATACCAGCAAGCAATAGATCTTGCAGCTTTGCACACTAAAAGTTTACAAGTATACAAGCTATAGATCTTAGAAAAAAGAAAATATGCCTACAAAAACAGTGACAAAAGTGAGCCATAAATCTTGCAGCTTCGCACAATACATATTTCCAATTTTGCAAGCTGTAGAACTTGGAAAAAGGTACACGTGCCTACAAGAACAGAAACAAAAGCAAGCAATAGATCTTGCAGCTTAGGACAATAAAGGTTTACAACCTCAGTTACACAAGTAATATATCTTGCAAGCAGAGACATAAAGATAGAAGAGCAAAGCATAAAACATAACATTTTATATTAGTCAGAAGCAAATGAATCGGATTCCAAAAGGTGAAACCGTATAACATAAGGATAATACTTAAAACATTTGGAAGAACAAATTATTACATCAAATAAAAAGAAATATTATCCATGTTTTTAAGCCCGAGATGACCCAAAAAACGAAGAACCACCACACCGACGGGATAGCTCAGCCCGTTGTTCCTCGGATACAATATGATCGTAATGACATTTCATATGCAAGTAAGCAATATGGAAATTTTGACCGCTTCGTTCCATACAATCAAGATACTTAGCAAAAAACACCTTAAAATTAGTTATAGGAACGAACTCTCCGCGATCAAGTGGCATACTTATGAGGCAACGGTTAATTCTTTGATTTGTCCCCTCCAAGTTGCATATCTCTATTTGCAGCTGACAAATATGTGACGTAACACCTGTGCAGAATCTATGATTAAAGAAAACAATCAAAGGTGATTTTCACAGAAAAAATAAGTAAACTGCCTTCCCTAAGGGGTTCCGAAATTGGAACATCTGTAATTCGGCCCCCTCTGTGTAAATTAAGGTGTTTTATTTCTAATGGAATGTAGTTTTCTTGAACCACCTTTGATGAATAAATATCAAAGGTGGTTATATAATCGCCTTTAATTTATCAACTTCAATATCAATTCTGTCAAAACGTCTTCATAGTAGTGTTGTTATGATTTTGGAAGGTAGCTAAGAGGGTGTTCCAAGTTGGAATAGAGTGGCCTTGGGCAAGGTAAAGAGCTGGTCACTCTTCCGAAAAAGTAACTCAAATCATATCCTAGTTTCGTAGTCTGGTCTACATTCAGAGATAATTCCTCAATCAAAACATTGATCGATCGTCTCGTGTGCTTTCAAGTTTGTGGCCCAATTTTGGAACCCAAGAAACGGTCAAAATTAAATGCAGCGGTCCAAATGCCCTCATTTATTTATTTATTTATTTTTAAAATGGTGTTGTAAGGTCACGTTGCCCATTTAAGGATTGTAAGAATGTTGTATATTTAGTGAGGAAGAATATGCATGTGCATCCAATCATGAGAGTTTTTTAAACGAGCTATACTATTTGGGTTTGACACAACGAGGTTGGTGCGGGTAACTGTTAAGTTCATATAACTATAGTAGATGATGCGGGGGATGAATAAGACGAAATGGTGGAGGATGTTACTAGATAATTCCATAGTAAACCCGATGCTTTAGAAGCATTGCATAATGACAAGAAGATGGCATTGTTTGAGGGAGACAAACATTATGTTTTAAGTGTAACTTTGCAATTTATGAACTTGAAGGAAATTTGAGTGGACTGATAAAGTCTTAATGGAGACTCTTCAATTGTTAAGGAAATTGCTTCCCGCGGGTAATTTATTGCCTGAGCGATCATATGCCATGAAAATGATTCATTTTCCGATGGGATTGGAATTGAAAAAAAATTCATACATGTCTGAATGATTGTATGTTGTATAAGGGGGAGGAAGCCCTGGATTGATGTCATGTATGTGGTGAGTCACGGTATAAGATGAAGTGTGATCACATTGAGTTTGGTGCAGATGATGTAGTGAATTTTAAAAAAACAATCCTGCAAAAGTTTTTTATGGTATCTCCCCATCATTCTTCTGTTAAAGAAGTTTCTTGCTTCTAAGAAAGATGCGAAGTTGTTGTGTTGGCATTCCAAAAGATTTTGATCGGTGGATGACGTTATTAGACATACATTTGATGGAGAACAATGGAAGAAATTGGATGCTATGTACATAGATTTTGGTTTTGAGCCTCGGTATTTGAGATTGTGCTTTCAACGGATGGGATGAATCCTTTCAGGAATATGAGCAATACACATAGTTTATGGCCGGTTATTCTAGTCATCTAAAATGTTCCATCATGGCTAATGATGAAATGGAAGTATGTGTTGTTATCTATGATGATTTCAGGAGCAAAACATCCTGGCATTGGCATAGACGTTTACCATGCTACTCTGGTTGATGATTTTTTTGACATTGTTCGAAGATGGAATCTGCACATTCGTTGGTAGCACTAATGAAAATTTTAGATTGAAGGCCTTATTTTTTTGTACCAAAAATGATTTCCCCGCGTATTGTAATTTATCAGGGTACTCTGTAAAAGGCTATCGTGCATGTCCCGTTTGTGAAAGGGAGACATCATTTTCTCAATTGAAACATGATTTCAAGGCTGTCTATTAGGGTCACAGGCATTTTCTCCTTGGGCGACATCATTGGCATTCGACGAAGAAGTGGTTTAACGGGTAGTTGAGAGAAGAGGTCCTCCTTTGCCTTTATCCGGTGTACAAGTGTACAAAAGAGTTAGGTAATTTCCAAACAATTTCGGAAAGGGAAACCAAAAAGCTTCAGTGGAAGGGAGTCAGAAGAAATGCTCCGTATTTTTTAGGCTCCCTTACTAGAAACATCTAGACATTAGCATTTTCTTGATGTCATACATATTGAGAATAACTTGTGCGATTCTTTGGTAAGGACACTTTTGAATACCCATGGGAAAATAAAGGATGAATTGAAGGCTTGCCTTGACCTTGTTGAAATGGATATTAAGAATAATTTGGCAATAATTAAGAATAATTTGAAATGGGGACTTCAGTGGTGATGATTATTACCTCTCTCATGCCTATTATTCGATGTACGAGTCAGAGAAGAAATCATACTGTGAGACATTGAGTAGTGTGAAGGTCTATAATCATCTAACATTGGATCATGTGTCTCACTCACCAAGCTGAAGTAGCAGGGATTAAAATCTCATGACTGCCACAACCTAATGCAAAATTTAAATATCATTGCCACTAGGTTAACATTGCCATCTAGTGTTAAATTTTGCATTACTAAACTTTGTATGTTCTTCAAGTCCATATGTTCAAAGAGCATAAGTGTTTCAAGGTTGGACAAGTTACAAGCGATCATTGCTGAAGTTTTGTGTTGGATGGAGATGTACTCCCCCCCCCATTTTCTACATTATGGTGCATCTCATAGTTCATTTGGAATGGGAGATCAAGTTTTACAACCCTGTATATTTGCGATAGATGTACCAATTTGAGAGGTATATGAAAATCTTCAAATATTTTGTCAAAAACCATCGTAGGTATTGTGCAACTTTATGTTGTTGTGCAGGCCATCAAGTTTTGTACTGATTATTTGAAAGATGTGGATTCCGATGGGGTTCCTAAATTAAGGCATGATGGGTGATTAGGTGGGCAGGGCGTGAGACTGGGTAAGCTATTAAACCCTTCTGTGGAAGATTATTTGAGGCACATCTCTACATACTCTGTAATCATGAGAATGTTGTACCTTATATCGAGATCCATATAGACACGATAGAATGAAGCATCCAATGTTTAATGAAGCACAGGTTTTGCAACACACTAGCACTTTTGCTTCATGATTGAAAAGTCACGTCGAGATTACGGAGGTTATGACATTAATGGTTTCACATTTGCAATGAAATCCGTAAATGACAAGTTCGTAACTCAAAAAAGTGGTGTGACACTTGTTTCTGAAGCATTACACGTTGAAGTGTCAAAGACCTCGATCCAATGTGCGCCCAGAACTCTTATTTCGGTACCATATGTGACATATGGGAGTTTTATTACTTGACTTTGAAATCCCCATTTTTAAATGTAAATAGGTCAATGTAAACGCAGGGGAAAATTGAGGAGTTAGGATTCTCGTTGGTAGATCGTAGTCAAGTCTGGTGGAGAGAAGATCGTTTCATATTAAGCGGGCATTCCTTGAGGAGTTTTAACTAGAAGATATAAATGGATTTGGTCAAGAGACTCTAGTTGTTAACAATGACGAAGGTAGTTTGCTCTAGGGGGATTAAATAAGCTTGCGGTAATTTTTAGGTCGTCCCGACCAGGATGAAGGAATATGGATTGATGGATGGGAGAAAACCAGCAAGAGAAAAAGAAGAAAATGAAGGTGAAGAAAGAAAATGAGAAGAAATGAGGTCGACATTAGGATTGGAAGTTTGTTTTATTTCCAATGATATTGAGCTGGGATAGTGTTCGAAGCTCGGAACAGCTTTATTTGATATGGTTATCTTTAGTTTTTTTTTGGAATTTTCAAACTATATTTGCATTAGGTAACGTTCAAACCCCTTCAACAAAAACCACATATCTGTCCAAACCTAGATTTTTAACATAAATCATTTGAAACTGTAAACCAAAGAACACTTCAACCATTGTTAAAAAACATAAGTTCTAATCCATGGACTACACAATCTTGAAACCCAAATACATAGCATAAAAACATTCAAAAAATAAACCGGGGGTAGATACATGCTAAAACAAGTAGCAGCAGAATATGCACTAGCTCTAACCAACGCTCTTTGATTGCCTTCAAGCTTCCATATCCATTTCCGACCCAGAAATTTCCCCACGGACCCATCTATAACATGCTTTGGATCCCTTAATAAATATCAAATTCAATTCATCTAGTAGAGAAGAATAATTGGTAAATGTAATTTATATACACCAAAAAATTACACATTAATAAAAAAAATAGATAAACAACTACATACCTTCTCCTCCATCTTTTTCAACCCTTTGCCTCTTGTTTGGTTCCACATCATCAATGGGTTTATGAACCAACTTATAGTCGAATAATATCCAATTTTTCTTTTTGAAGTACTTCTTGTTGAACCACCTGCAATTCTTCTCTTCCCCTTGAAACTCGAATCCCTCAATGCCTCTCAAAATCAAAGTAATGAGATTACCGTAAGGGAGGCTCTTCACCACTCTCTTAGATTTCCCAACATAGAGCATATGTTTAAATATCGTAGACCCAGGATTGAGCTTTCTCCCCTCCATGATGTAGTAAAACAACATGAGAGATGCATACTTTGCCTCAGTTACACATCAAGAGGTGGGTACGAGGCATCTCAATATCATCTCAAAAACTATGCAAGAGTAGATGCGAAGCATTTTAAAATCAAAACTCTCCATCTTTCCTAGATTGTTCACATTAGGCGTAAAATATTTTATGCTACATGCAATAGGGTCGATGTGCGAATACTCATCAATAAGCAGCCATCTATTCATATGATAAAAATCAACTGGTGGCCTCTCAATCTCTTGGGGATATACAACTTCTGGCCCTTTGTACGAACACTCCAAATTTTCATTTATAATCCAAGGACTCATATCTTTGTCATGACCGCTAACCCTAGTTGCATAACCACCCCCATCTTTTTCAGGTAAGTTACTATATAATTCACAGACCTCGTGAAAATTTGATGGTTCATTTAGGGTTAACAATTTTTCAACATGTTTTCTATCAAATTTAAGCACATGATCAACCAAACTTATGCTATGGTAAACAATTAAATCGAGCACATAGCAATCCAACAATTTACCACCCTCACGAAATGTATTGTATCCAACTCAAGCTTGGGGAGAAATAAACCAGGGTAATGCAAGAGTCTGTGTTGGTTTACTTCTTCATGAGGTTCCGGATCTACTCTTCCCTTTGCCCTTCCTGCTCCCATGGACGTTGAATCCATTTCCCGCTGAGTTTGAACTTCAAAAAAGCTACCCGATTGGGACTCCGACGCTGGAACACGGTTTTGCTATGTTTCTAGGGTTAATGATTTGGGGAAAATTCTTTTGCTCATTTTTTTTATATAATTGTGCCAGTTCTAAATTCAGATCTGATGGGGCAGTTCATTAAAAAAAATACTAGAATACGAATCATTAACCCCCTTCAAGCTCAGGTTGACTTCAGAAGGGACATTTAATTTCGGAACAACTGTTCCAATCTTGGGACAAGTAGGGGTTTTCAAAATAAATTAGTGCATCATTTGATGAAGGTGAACAAAAATGTCATCTTAGCATCAGATTTTTTATCCTAAATTGGAACCCTTGTTCCGAGTTCGTAACACAATATGCCCATCTTAAATATGTGTAAAAATGTCCAAGTAAATCCTTGGATCTTGCCTATGAGTCCAGAATATGGGCTGCTTGTAAGGACGTAAAACCATGCCTTCGATCGAAACAACTGTTCCAAGCTCGAGACTGGTAAGGAGCTTTAAAAAAATTAGTCAATCATTTGATGAAGGTGCACACAAATATCAACTTAGCATCGGACTTGTAATCCTAACTTGGAACCCATGTTCTGAGTTCGTAACACAATCTGCCCATCTTAAATAAGGTTAAAAAATGTCCAAGTAAATCCTCAGATTTTTCCTACGAGTCCAGAACATGGGTGATGTGACGTAGAATGCATGTATTTTCTGAGGCATTTAACATGTTTTTTGTTATCTTTTTGTTGGAAGATTGCTAGATTTAGGTATGTTTACATCATAAGGGGTTTAGATAGCCAATTTTGGTTTTTGTATCTAAATCCTTCATTTTGTAATCTACTTTGAATCTAATGGATTTTTGGTCCTTACGAGCGTCT
>JAULKK010280132.1:0-14432 GCA_032355705.1 Rubia peregrina
ATAGTCTTCAAAGCATCAAAGTGTACCAAAATGAATACAAAAAGATCCCAAAATATCCATATAAAATGGACACATCAAAAACCATAAACTAGAAAATGCTCATACACACTAAAAAACCAAGTTGGATGCAACTGCACTCTCTCGCCATTACTAGGTATCCTAAACTCACAATTATCCAAAAATTAATGATGATGTCTCAAGGAAACAATATCATTCATACTCATAACACTATCACCATCACTACCTTCATGACACTATTACCCCACCTGGGAAATGCCTCATTTAATTTACTCCAAATTTCATTTAGTTTATGATATAAACTCTCTCTTGTTTTTAGGCCACAACTATCCACTCCCCGAAATTAAAGGAATACTTATCTATAACCATATAGTTTTTCATTCATAAATTTTACGACTTTATAAATTCTTACCGTGAAGTCTTTTTAAGCTCTATGCCCACCATCATACTTTATCAAACTGAAGCGATGAAATTCTAACGCTTACCAAACTTCACTATAAAAAACACCTCATTCATTTTTATAACATGTCTACCGGGCGTTTTGCCAACCATGACTCAGTGGATGGACGGGGGAGGGGGTCTTATGGTGTATACATAACTCACCCAATCCCATAGCATTGGAATAACCACTTTGCAGGAACAAACCAGTTCGATGGAAACAGAATACACCAAGCCCAAAGGTAACCAATCCTAGAAATAGTTTTTAAAGCACCACTCACAATGAATACCCTATGTTTGGCCATGATCAAGGAGGGACGAACACAGTACGTACACCATGATCAAATGACCTATTTTCTATAAATAAGAACAAAGGATAACAAACCAGGTAATTCGGTTCTGGACTAAGTAAACACTGATAAGAAAAGAAACCATAACTTTGGCGTCAGAGCTTCCTCCCCGGGAACCCTTTTCTGTAGGTACTTAAAGAGGTTGGATTCGTCATGCCTATACTGGGAACTATTACCACTCAAAAGGACCCCCCCCGTATAACTCATTGACATAGGATACTGGTATACACCTCCCCTAATCATGCAAAGTCCAAAAGAAAGATAGTATCTTGAGTCTAGCGAACCAAATAAGCGGAAAACTTTCCTAGTGAAGGAAGAGCCTCACGAAGTTCAAGACCACAACAATACTTCAATACTTCGCATCCAGCGAACTAAATAAGCGAACCATAGTGGGAGAATAAATGTCACCCATGAAACCACAACTAAGGAACAACGTGGACCACGATCAACAAGATCACAGTGATTACCAACTATAAATATATGGTCCGAGTGACTGGACAAGTAATGAAATTTTTGAAGATACTATTCATACATTGATCATATAATGACTTAGGCATCGGAAGAAGATCTTGAGGAATCCCCAGGACCTTGTTCTACGGGTGTCATGAGGCTAGCATGGAGCATTGCACTGATTCTAGATATTATAGTGGTCCAGAAGGAACTCCCCGCATCAGTGGCTCCGTCTCTGGGGACCAATTTTTTTTTCTCTTTTTAGGCCTTCATGGTATCTAGGGTAGGCCAGGTTTCATGCCAAACGAAGAAGAAAATAATAAGCTCGGAAACACCTAAATGTGTTAGCAAAAAGGATTATGATTAACAACTAGAGTTAACAAATGACAGTTAGCCACCACATAACAAGGTAGAAGTAAAAAAGGGTAGGAAGATAAACAAAGCTAAAATATACCACAATAATACATCATGATGTCTGGCCATGAAAAAACACGAGGTTTATAAAACCAACTATAAAACAAACTGGAAAGCCTCAAATAGGTGGGATTGGATGAAAGCAGGAAAGCAAACTAGATCCAGTCACCCCGTATCAGTACATCGCAATATCACATCATCATAACTAAGGTATGCTCACTCCCAGGTACGCAAAATAAATAAAAAAAACACCTCACGCAACTTAAAGTTTGATTCATAAGTTTAAAATGGAATATGTCGATCCTAAAAGGACGTATAAGTAAAATATCCAATTAGAAATGGAATTAAGATTACCACATGCAAAAAAAGAGTAATGTCCTTACAAACAATTACACTTGCAATACGATATAATTACACCTCATAGTACTTCTAAAAACCTAAAGAAAGTAGAGATATGGATTCTATCCCTTTACACTTGTTTAAGTAGTACAGCCTAACTTAAACATTGAACAAATTTAAGAGTAGCAAACATACCACTACATATATAGTAAAAAAGTATGAACCAATGTCATGAGCAAACCTGACCTTGCGCAGATGCATAGGCCACCACATATGCACCATATGTGAAGCTATGGTGTAGGAAACCTTAGTGTCACATATAAAGCACCCCCACAAGGACTCCCAGCCTGAAAGTGGGAACGTATACCGTGTGAGTACTCTTCGCGCTAGCAATATACTGTACCATGTCATAGCATAGTCGAACAAACACCTGTCACTAGTCAAGTGTCTTCTCCGGCCATGTAGCCTAGTTCTCCCCTAGATACAAGGCAAAGCGAGCCTAGGATTTTCCTCGCCTTGGTATTCCTTATCTCCCGTTGAAGTAGGGTGGAACGATAGATGTAGAACAAGATTAACCTCCATCCCCCATTTTGCTAATCCCAATCTCCGAGCCTAAAAACAACAAATGAAAAGGTTAATTATATATCCTAGATTTATGGAAAATAATAAATTAAAAAAATACACTTACAAGCTCATATGAGCTTCCTTAGAAAATCCCGTGGAGGATGTTATCCCAATATGCGTCATCAGCACCATAGATAAAACATCTAAATAACCTATCCATGATAAATTACTGACAAACCAATAAGATCTTTGAGGAAAACTACAGCAACCATCGAAATCTCATATCATGTTTACTATAGGAAGCTTACAACTTACACACATTCACAACACTCTTATTAACAACACATCATACAAATCACAACAACTAGAACAGATAGAGGGTAACTCATCACAACACAAGCACACAAAAACTACAATAGAGTAAAAGACTTGATACCATTATCTTTTTATAGAGATAACTTGTGCGTAAGGAAAATGAATAACATTATAATATCCCCATACAAAGACGTGACCCATGTCTATCCAACCCCTTATTTAAGCCTTGAAAAGTGGAAAATTTAGCACTACCTATAAGGATTAGTCAATCCACAGGTAATTTTAACCAACACATGCACACATATAAGCAACAATCACACACCTTCACAAAACATCTCCATAGGTTCGTTCAAAAAACACCAAACCAACACATACAAGGATGAAAGAAAGAACACTGCGGCTTCACTCACCCTTGGTAAATCACCAGCTTAGAAACACAAGCAAATATTTGATTTCGTTTCTATTACAATGCACACTCAAATACACCTGAAGGGAGAGACTGTAGCTTCACATACGCCTGGAAAACCACCAGCCTCGCAAACACAAAAAGAACCTCAAACTTCTCTTTGCACAACAAACACATAAAAAATACAACACATACATCACACATAGGCAGAAAAGGTGACCAGGGATTCACATACGCCCATAAAACCACCAGCCTACTACATAATCAGTACTCTATGCGCTTTCCACACACAAAACACACCAAACACATCCAATCACAAAGAAAATTTTCATGTGACAACCCATATATAAAACAAGTGGAAATCTAGAAAATAAGGACCTAAGCTTACTATAGAAAATTAATACTGCTTACACAGCCCCTCAACGGACCTATAAGTAATCCAACCATTTAGGAATTTTAGGAATAGTTCTATGTTTAGGTTTTTAGCACAATTCACTTATGAGAAACCCAAATTCACTCTTTTAAAATTGCTTAGCACAAGCACCATAATACCGAATCTTGGTACTTGCCACCACATAACTAGGATTTAAATAACTAAGATTAAGCCTCAAGGTATCAATGATTAGTAGATAAGAAACCCATGTTCACACACAACACATTAGACATTCTAAGTCACAATATTACATTAAAACACAATTTTGCATATATACATGACATAGTTCACACTATTTTTTGCATCAGCTAGCCTACAGATCACACTTGTCCAACCCACTATCTGATAAGCTCCATATATAAGATTTAGTTTACACTGTCTACTTACTTATAAATAACACAAATACAACCCTCACAATATTAAGTTTAAATTTCTACGAGACAGGGATACTACCCATATCTCGACAAACAGCCGTTAAACCCCCCTAAGCTAGCAATATGCACACATGTTAGAAAATACCACTCATATAATACTAACCAAACCCCATCTAATGATTTAACATATCTCACTAGATGTAGCAAAGGATCCACAATCACCCATTGAATTTTCTATAACAACCAAAATAAATAATCACCTAGTTTTGAATTTGTACTCGGTATAGTTTTAACTTTTCCCACCATATTAGGAATCAGTGTAACCATTCCCACCATATTAGCAATCAGTGTAACCATCTTGATCAATTAGCTAAAATAATATCATCCCTCGTAGGACCACGAGGAGTCATCTATTACCCCCACTTCGAAAAATAATACCCATAAAACATTAAGGTTCTAGCATGTTTAGCCTAGATGCAAATGAACTTAACCCGCATCCCGCGGGGTGGTAATCTGTGAGGGAATTACCCGTGGAGTGCAAAGAATCAAAGATAAAAATTTATAAGTTGATTCCGCTCTCATTACTAAACACTATAGAGTAGCTAGTGGCAAGTCCGAGGTCATCCATAGAGATTCCAGAATTTGAAAGTTAACTTCACAAAACCCACAATCGTACGTCACTATGACCGTGTGTCGGTAATAGCTAATGCTTTAAACATATAATTGGGGGGGGGTTGTGCCTAAAAACTAAAAACATGCAAACATACAGATTAAAACTACAATTAACTAGTCTTAGGGGTATTTGCATAACATGACTGATTGATGACTTTTGTCCTAGATTTTATCATATATAACCATATAGACCTATCCTCACGCCTATGTCACATATTGTGGAGGTGGCCAGGAATTCCCAATGTCTGTCACACAAAGGTTTAGCTTCCCTTTAAGACCCATCTCACCACCTCCGTAATTAGGGAATGCTTTTCGATTGCCATTTTCCATACAACAATTCAATCACCGTTATCTGACTCCCTATGTTAACGATCCCTTTCTTAAAGGAACTAAGCCTTTCATAGGTCGCAACCATTAGATACGAGAGTGAGGACAATACATCTCGGGCACTCCAATATGGACACCAACCCTGGGCCTAGAGAGACAAAGGAATTGGCATCTCGTGATGACTCTAGGACAAAAGTCCATTAGACTCAAAATAAGTTACAAAATGAAGGATATAGATATGAAAACCAAAAATGGTCATCTAAAACCCTTATGATGTAAGCCTAGCAATCTACCCACAAAATGATAACAAAAGAGATGTTAAATGCCTTAGAAAATAATGTGTTTGACATCTCATCAGATCCTAGATTAACAAATTCCAATTATGAAACATGTCAACATCAATATAATAAAAGGATGAAAATAATAAACATTAAAATAATTTAAGATATTAAATTACAAGGGACATAAGTTCCATCCTTAGCAGCAGACACCATACTTCCCCCTACGCATTAAGTCACAAAATCAGAGATTAGTTCAGCCTAAAATCTACTCATAGTAAATCAGAGATTAGTTCACCCTAAAATCTACTTATAGTAAATCAGAGATTAGTTCATCCTAAAACCTACTCACAGTACCAACTAATCATCCATTAAGAAACTCTTCATCTCCATTGGACCTACTCCCCCCAAAGCCTTCAGCGTCTGATGAAGAGACAAGATTGGAGCATCTTTCTCCTCGCAAAGAATGTGTAGCCCCCCTCAACTCCATTTCTAACTTAGCCACCTTAGAAGGAATATCACCATAACCATCTTCATTATAAGATTTGCATTTAGAACTATTACCCACAAAATGATTGCCTGAAGCACACACGTCTTAGTTAGGAAACAGTGTCTCCACTGACACTATAAACATAACATCAGCTAAAGAAACAAAATATTAAAAAGGAAATTTTATTTTCCCATGAATACTTAAAATATCATACCTTCTCGGCAAGTCATTTTTCCAACCACAATTTCATAACAATACTATGCCTTAGACAAAGCCACTAGAAAAAACCATGAGAATGCTCAAGAAAAGAAAACACAATAGCTCCACTCAAAAACACAATCACAAAAAAGAATAAAAGCTACTCAAATAATTAACTAAGCTAGCTATCCAATAAACGTTCCCTAAATAATTGTCAGTGGAACCAAAATTTGGTGTGGCATCCTAGGGTCTTCGTTTCAATGAATAACCTAGAGTTCTACATAACCAAAGACAAGATTTATAAGTGTTTATCCCTTACTCACTTCTAACTTCTAAAAAGTATATAACGGTAAGCTAGATAGTCTTCCATAGAGAACTAGGGGTTTCAAAGATAGATTCACAAAGTTCACACACATGCGTAACCTCTTATGTGTGTTGGGAGCAGAAAATATGGGGGGAGTTTTTTTTTTCAAAAAAGAGTTAAGCTATAAACTCCGAGCATAAAATAAAAACTCTCACCTCCCCCCAGTTATAGTTAGAGGAGCACTAAACCACCGACCCTCCCTATCCATGACTTCCATGCTTAATAAACAGTGATCACACAGTAAATTAAACAAAGGAGTAACATGACTCGTCGGAACCTCCATGGGGAACACCCATGATCTACACTTTGCGAGGCCGTTAACTTGTGGAAGCCATGGAGTGCTGGGACATCAAAGATATAAATTTATATTGTTTCTCCCATACTCACTACAAACTACCAAAGGGTGGCTAGTGGAAAGTCCTGAGGTCATCCACAGAGATGCTAGGATTCAAAAGCTAACTATGCAAAACTCGCAATTGGGCATCACTTCGATTGTGTGTCGAGAATAGCTAGTGTAGCAAACATGGTTGGGGTGGGGGTTGTCTATAAACTACCAAACATGCAAAATAAGAAAATAAACTATATTAAGCTAACACTTGGGGATATTTGTGTAACATGATCGATAGAAGACTTTGATCCTAGATTCTATGTAATTCAAGATGTATAAACTCATCCCAATGTTTATGTCACATAGTGTGGTTGATAGTCAACACTTCCTAATGTCTATTAGACAAAGGTGCCCACGTCTTATTCTATCAACACCACCTCCTTAATTAGGGAAAATGCGTTGTGCGGTCCAACCGATCTGCACTTCTCTTTCCCTATAAAGAATTATATCGCAGGCCTTCACTAGCCTATAGTGGCGTCTCACGATGAATCTAGGGTTGAAACGACGATGGTCACTATACTACAACCCTAGTAGCTATAAACTGCCATACCCTTACCTATCGGGGTGCAATCTTCCAGTACATTAGCGTCAGCTCATCGGAATGGTGCTCACAACCTACAAGCATACACTCACATGACCTAGGACTCCCATTCCTACAAATACACCAGCGAACACTCTGAAGGGTATAAACAAGCCTAGAACCATACATGAAACATATAATTAAGGTGTATGAAAACACTATATATCTAATATGCATTTAAAAGAATGTAAAGATTAAATCAACATTTGGGGAACAACTCATGAGTTCAACCCAAATAGTGCAAGAGTCTGGTCACGCGGTAGGAGGAATGAGCTTACAAATAGAGGAATGAGCTTACAAATAGAGGAATTTAGGGCTAGGCTTGACACTATGGATGACCCCATGAGAGCTTGGGGAGTTAGGTTGGATTCTATTAAGAGGTAAATGAAGGATGAACTTACCAATATTGATGGAAGAGCCAATGTACAAATGGAAGCTATGGAGTAATTGATTGAGAGGATGCATGCTTCCAAGCTTGAAGGTCTCTGCGACCTAGTTCCCATTAATAGACAAGAATTGAGGCAAGAAGAAATGAGGAGAAGGCAAGGCGAGGTTCATTAGAGTGGGCCCTTCGGGATCCCAAGAGTAAGTGCTTACTATTTTTCCCAACTCCACTTATGATTTCTACTTTTATGATACATTGGGGACAATCCAAAGTTAAAGTGTGTGGGAGGGAGTGGTTAGGCACTTAGGAATTCCAACAAGATTCCTATGTGTTTTTTGTCATTTTTTTGTTTATCTTCATTGCTGCACAAAAAAATTGAAAAAATGAAAAACAATATACCCGACTAAGTCGAAAACCCAAAAGGGCGACTTACGAAACAATGGGAAAGGCCCAGATAGATTAAAAAACCTATGCAAAAGTGACAGGCCATGGTGTGGAAAAAGGTAAGAAGTGAGGAAACAAATTGTGGGATGTTAGGATGAAAACCCGAAAGGGATCCTAGGAAAAATGACAGAAATTGGAAAAAACATCCTAAGGTTCTCTCTAATTGTCTTTTTGGATGTTCATTTAGTAGAGTAACTTAGCTTCACACTGATCTTTGTGAACTTCACCTTTTATTGGTATGATTGGTTGGATAGGTTATCTTAGCTTCGTTGGAGAGTAAGAGTTGTGAGATTCTTATATCTTTGGGGGAACTAGGGTAGTCTAGGAATAAATGTTGAATGTGTTGAGGAACTCTTTTCATGCTATCTTCCGCTTAGATCTTTGCTCGTTGTTGTTTACTTGAGAACGAGTAAAGGTTTAAGTGTGGGGGAATTGACTTGCACCTAGAAGCATGTGTCAACTAATGCATTTAGCATATTTATTAGCATGTTTTTTATGGTTGATTGCTAGGTTTAATTGGGTTTACATCACAAGGGTTTTAGATATCCTTTGTTGGTTTTCTTGTATAAATACTTGGTTTTTAGATTTATTTAGATCTAATGGATGCTATGTCCTTACGAGCATCTAGATCCTGTTTAAAGAGCTTCATTGTAGATCGCTCGTAAGCACTGCAAAGTGGAAGGACATTCTCAAGAATGTTAGTAGATATTAGAAGGTAATTTGCAAGGATGGTAGTAGACCAAAGACTACACACTTAATCGTGGTAGTAGATGGAAATGTGCCAAGGAGAAAAGAGTCGAAACTCGAACAAGGCTGAAGACTAGCATATCCCTGTGCCAGCCAAATGGTGTAGTGCTTAAGTAATTGCACGAGCCGCACGGTATTGCATGACCCATGCAGTTCCAATGGCTCATGCAGCTAAGTATGAAGCACGAGTCGTGCCATATTGCATGTCTCGTGCCCTTTGAAGTTCATGATCCGCCCACATCCCATGTTGTATTACATGCCCGCATCATCAGTTTGCTAAGAAGTCAGCTCCAACAGGTGGTCCACAAAGAATTTCACGAGCTATTCCATTTAGAATGTCAAAACAAGCTTCCAGTGGGCCGCCCACAAGGATTCACATGGCCCCACTACTCAGAAGACCAAAAAACAGTGCCCAAACGGTAGATATTGCACTATTGCACGACCCGTGCCACCGCCAAGCTAGGGTTTACCTTGTCTTTTTTGGGCCTCTTCAAGGCCCATTTACTATCTATTATATAAAGGGACCCATGTCTTCTAGGGTTTAAGTTTGGCTATTTTTATTTTCATTCTCCTAGCTTCTCTAAGATTAGGTAGAGAGAGAATGGGAATAACCCTTCTCTCTTCTTGAATCTTCTTAGTTTAGTCCAAGGGCATTGAATAAAATGGAAAAATGGGTTAAATACTCAAGGATTAGTTTATTTTCTTCGGGATTTAAATTTGTATTCGTGAATTGGTAGATACTTTGTGAGATTCTAAATCACCATATTCTTTTATGTTTTGAATATCTTGCTTGACTTGTTCTTTAAATTATTCCTAAATACATGTTAGATATCCTTAGATTGGTATACACTGCAGTATATCTTTCATGTAATGGTCCACTAGGGTAATAGGGAGAATAAGAGTCCTCGACTGCGTGGTTGTATGCATGCATATTGTGTGCACCATTTCGATAACTTTATGCTAGCGATTGGAAAATGGTAGACTAGGTGAGGGCATGATAGTTTGTAGTGACTAGGGTTGTAGTAATTCAACCATTGTTGTTGCAACCTTAGAGTCATCATGAAATTACAATACCTTTACCTCTATAGACCTAGGGAGAAGAATTCATAGTGGAGGTCTGGGATGTAATTCCTTACGAGAAAGAGGAGTGCATAACGGTTGGGCCACTTGACACACTTTCCTAATTACAGAGGTGGTATCGATAGAATAAGATGTGGGCACCTTTGGGCGATGGACAAATGGAAGTGTTGACTATCGACCACACTATGTGACATAGACATTGAGATAGGTTCATTTTGATAGAATTTAGAATCAAAGTGTTCCACCGATCATGTAACGCAAACATCCCATAGTGTTAGCTTAATATAGTTTATTCTCTTATTCTTGCATGTTCAACAGTCGATAGATAACCTCCCCCCCGAAAACCATGTTTGCAACATTAACTATTCCCGACACGCAATCAGATTGAAAACCCGGTTGAATTTTTCATAGCTAGCTTTTATATTCCAAGAATCTCTATAGACGACCCTAGACTTTCCACTTGCTACCCTTTGGTAGTTTAGTATTGAGTACGAGAGAAACTATGAATTATATCATTGATCCCCGAGCGCTCTGTGGGTTAGTTATATCTCCCGTAAAAAAAGTGTGATTTATTAGCGACCCCACAGAGTGCGGATTAAATTTTGGTGCTGCTGCTGGGATGCTAGTTTAAAGATTTAATTGTGAACTTGGATTACTAGTTGCTATAGTAGTTAGTGTTGTTTTTATTTTGTATCTTAAGTTGGTTATGGCGTTAATCTCTTTCTATAGTTATTTCGTTTACTTCTAATCTATTTGCTAGTGTTTTCGCCTTGGACTGATATTGCCTAGTTTCTAGTTTATGGTACATACCCGCACCACGAACTTAGGAACTTTACACTACCTACTGGAAAACATAGGTGTTCGGAGAAGAAGAAGGAGGAGAGCTAGAGTAGAGGCTCCACAAGGACCGACTGTTTTTGTGGAGGAGTTAGTTGAGAAGGCGGAAGACAATCGAGCGCTTAGGGATTTAATGATTCTGAATTTGGAGAATCAACCCCTTTACATAGTTTTCCAACCTTTTCCACCTAATGTAACTTGTGAGCTGAAGAGCGGTATAATTTAATGTTTTCCCACTTTCCATGTGATGATAACAGAGGACCCGAACAAGCACCTATTGGAGTTTCACTTGGCATGCACCAATATGAAACCGGGGGGGGGGGTGTCAGAGGAGGACTACAACTTAAGATCACTTCCTTTATCGCTATAGGACACAGCCAAGGATTGGATATATTACCTCCCACTGGGTTGCATCACCTCTTAGATAGACATAAATTGGAGATTTCTCGAGAAACACTTCCCGACTTCAAAGTTCATGGGTTTGAAGAAGCAACTTTCCAATATTTTGCAATGTGAACGAATCCTTATATGAGTACTAGCTGGGAGAGGTTCAAGTGGCTATTGGCTAGTTTCCCCTATCATCCATTTAAAAGGGCAATTTGGTGTATTACTTCTTCGATGGCTTATGCAATGAAGACATGTGCATGGTGAATGTGGCATGTAATGGCTCTATAGCAAACAAAATTCCCAAAGGTGCAATGACATTATTCGAGGGGATGACTAACAGTACAAGATAATTTGGCACTCGATTCTGTGTGAAGACCTTAGAGGATTCCACTCATTCTCCCAAGCTTGAGGAACAAGACCAAGTGTTTGCTTCCATGATGAAAGAGTTCATGAAAGGGAGTGATCAGCAAGTGAAGGTGTGCGGCATTTACAATCTTAATCAACCGACTGATACATGTCCGCAAGTGGTTGGCGACTTTGATGAGGTGAAGGCTTTAGACTTTAATGATGGAAATAGGCAATTTGCTAGGGGGTATTAACAGGAGTTTCAAGGGAACCAAAGAAGAGATAGAAAAGACCCCTATGCAAATTCCTCTAATCCCCGATATCGTGACCACCTAAACTTTCGGTGGTTCAAGGACAACCAAGGGTACAACCGAGGTGGTCGGACCGGGAGGAAATCCTTGATGCAATAGCTTAATTGGAAAAGAAGAGTAATGTTTTCACGGACCGAACAAGAAGAGAGATTGAGGAACTCGACACTAGAGCATTTTCAAGTATTAAGAGCCTCGAAGTGCAAGTTGGTCAACTTGACACTTCGGTGAGCTGGCTTAAGGCTAGGAAATTCAGAAAGCTACCGTCTCAACCCGAGGTTAACCCACCCAATGTGAGTGCCTTGAAATTGAGAATTGGGAAGGAGGTATGCGAGGCTGAGAAAGAGGTCATGCAAGAGGATGAAAAATTGGTGAAAAGAAACAAGACCAATCTCTAAGAAGAAGAGATAGTAGTTGAGGAGGAGCCCTCAAAGGAACTCTCCAACACCAAGGCAAGGGTGAACCCTTAACCTCCGTTTCTTAGTGATCTACGGGGAAGGCCAAAGGTGGAAATCAACCAAGCTCAAATTCCACAAATCTTCAAGAAGGTTGAGATTAGAATTCCTATTCTTGATTTCACTGAGCAAGTTCCCATATATTCTCAATTTTTGAAAAATACTTGCAGTAAATGAAGTAACATACCAACTAGAAAGGTAGGTCAATTGAAATTAGGGGGAGCAAATGAAGTAACATACCAACAATACTATGTATAGAGGTTTAGTTAGAATAGACTTAAGCAAATATGCATTAGTAACCTGTATCGAGGTTTAGTCACGATTAAAAATGTAACATACACCAAAATATTAATATCGCTAGCTAAACCAAAGATATGAAACATAACATCTATATGAAATTATATATCATGAAGGCTATGACCCTCACTTGACCCGAGGAGTTGTTTGCTTATCTCAACGTTTCTGTTGAGGAGGTTGAAATAGGGGAAGATGAGGAGGATAACGAGCCTCTCACTAGCCGAGCTGTGAGGCTCGCTTCCCATAAGATACCTCCGGCGCCGATGTCGAAGACCGCCGTTGTTAATAAGGAGGTTTTGAAGAGAGGAAGCTCTTCGATTCTCACGGTTAGGGAGCCTTCGAGGGTAGGGATTACCTCAAAACCTTCTTCAAAGGGGGCTATGAAGCCATGGGCCCGTAGTGTAAAGGGTGCGGTTCCTCAAAGAGGCCATGTGGGCACGGAGATCCCTAAGAATGGTAGATGCATAATAGTGTCTAGTATTATCATAGTCTAGGTTTTGCTGCATTACTCTCTTTCTAACCATTTGTTTGTTTTCTTGCGCAGTGGGAATTCCATCAATAGATTTTGAGGTAGTTGAGGAGCTTGCCGGGCTGCTCAGGCCCAGGCTGTCGAAAATCCTGAGGAAGTGGGTACTTCTTCCCTAACTCTGGCGATCGCGCCTCTGAAAAGAGGCCTCGAAGTCGAAGTTTTGGAGGGTCCAGAACCTCCAAGCAAGAGGCCCCGCGCCAAATTTTTTGAAGAGAAGGTAAAGTTTGCTCATCCTTCTTTCTTTAGCTTATATAAACTTATGTTGAAATCTCCACAGTGACCCGGGAAAGTCCTTTCTCTTTTTACAGGCCCTACGGACTCTGGATGGAGTAGTATCCTCACTGGGGCAACTCTGTGCTCATATTGAGCATGGTGCGGCGAGTGAGCGTCTCGCTCTGCTGGAAACCAAATTGAAGAAGGAAAAGTCGCAGAACGCGGAGCTGAGCCTCAAGAATAGAGAGCTCGAGACTCTGTTGAAGAACTCCAAGATGAAGGTCTCGTTCCTGGAAACAGGCAAGGAATATGCTGAGCCGACTGCTAAGGAGGCCAGAGAGGAGCTACACAAATATGGCTCCTTCGAGGTTTGATGGGGGTGGCCGTCGAAGCATCCTTGAGGACTTTGAGAAGCGTGGGTCTGAATGAGCACATCTTGAAGATGGAAGATCTATCCGAGAACGTGGTCATCAATGATACAATCCCCAAGCTCTACGACCGCTTCTTGGACGCTTCGACCGACGCTGCCAAGGAGAAGAATGAGAGGGAGAAGACCAAGGTCACCTTTCCGAATGCCCGGACTGAAAGGGAGGCTCAAACGAGGCTGGACATCCAGGGCTTTATTCCCCTTCCCTTCCTTCAGCGCCTAGAACAGCGTGGCAGGCCTTTTACCTCTGAGGACATGGACCAATTTCAAGGGGATGAGATGCCCGGTTGGGATGTCTCGGTTCCTTCCCAAGGCGACATTCCGGAGGATGCGGCCTTTGTGGCTACTCTCAAGCATAGGGTTTTTGGTGCTAGAATGCCTCCCGTGGATCCAGAGCAAGCCCTTACCCCCAGCGGCGCCCTCGAAGCAGGTCAAGGGTCAAGGGTACCTGATAGTTTAGGCCCCGCTGAAAACAATGTATGATCTCAAGTATATAGGACTTTTCTCTGTAACTCTTCTTTAGTAATAAGAACTTCGTTTTTATTTTATCTAAGTCATCTTATTCTTTGTCTTCACGTGT
>JAULKK010280158.1:0-14427 GCA_032355705.1 Rubia peregrina
ATTAATTCTGAACTGGGCCAGGCCCCGCAGACGTAGGTGGATTTCACCGAACTGCGTAACCAAGTCGTGTGTCTTGCTTGATTTATTTATTTTACGCACTTGGTTAGGACTACGTTGGAACATAGGCAGAACATAGTTTTAATAGTTAAAGCCATAAACGGTAAAACCAGTTTTTCAATCCCAACCAGAGTCAGTGGACAGAATACACAACCCTCGGTTGTCTTCCAAAAAATCACTACAAGTCTAACGATGAAGACATCTTACATATGTTCATAAACCCACACACAATAACTACTTACCAGGATCGGAAAACCAATTATAACTCCGACAAATACCGTGAAGAAAGAGGCCCAAATTCTGGAAAAATTAGCCAAAATCTAAATATCCAAAATTTAAAATCTAGAGAAAATACAGTTGGAAAATGGAAAAAGCCCTCAACTCCAATAACTATCTATAAGGAGCAATTCTGAATCCCGTTCCCTGAGGCACTCAATTGGTGCATTGTCAATCAATCAAATTGTACACCCAAATTGAAAAAGCTCTAGATAACCAACATTTCAAATAATGGAAACTGTTAAAAAAGACCCGTCATAATGATTACCATGCTTGTGTGGAAACCTCTTCAACTACCTACCTTATAACAACCACATCAATCAACCATGCTACGACGAATACAATTACCCATGAAGATCTCAGGATATCACATCATATATGGAGTGGAGGGGCGAACATCTCCAATCATCACCTCGTTCTAATACACAACAACGTACATAACAAGATTATATAATACTTGCCTGCATCACCTATTGTTCTACCCCTTAATATTTCGTGGTTGTGGGGGCTTATGGTATATGTGCAGCCCTAACGATAGGCTCTTCCCATGCAGGTCCCAACAAAGTGTTCATATAAGCGAATAGCAAACAGTAATCAACAACATTGATCAACACAATGTACGTTATCCGCACAGAGAAATATATAGCCACGTTCATGAAAGTGGCTACCACTCATCCCACGATAAGAATGTGGCCCACATCACATACGCTCAAAAAAGTCATACAACCACCACGTTGGCCATGATCAACACGTCCTGCATGGTAAGCGATACCTTGACAATATAGGGTGAGAAAGCCTATAAATAGAGCAAGGATTAAGGAAACAAGGTAAGTGACATCTAGCAATCAAATGAATTATATAAAACTACTCCGTGCCAACTTAAGCATCAAAATTTTTACCTCGTATCCAACTAAAGTACCTTAAGTCAGCCACCAACTAGAGTTGCCACCATCACTTAAAGGTAACTCACCACAACAGTGACCCTATAATTTCTTTGAATACTACTAAGTTTAAGAAATGTATTCTTTATAGAAAGTTCCACCTTACCATTATCAACTTGGTTTCTTGTCAGATTTAAATACTTATTTTTCGATGCAGGGATCTTCGATCATAATGAATTTCGACCAAACATGACACCGGGACTTCGTACGTATGTTTCAGCTCAATCAGTTCACCCAGATAATACTAATATTCCTAGAGTTGAAGCATGTAAAATTCATTTTAATAGCATTGGTTATGGCCTTAGTTGTTATCATGCTTTTTTTTTGCATTTTCTTACCTCCAATTCCAAAAAAGAAAGCACAAAGATCCCAATCAACCAAAGCTTCTGACAATATAAACCAGTCTTTAAACACTCAACACTACCACAATATTATAAACAATGAGCCTTTTGATATCAATGTGCCAGAATACAAAGCAAATATACAAGACCAACTTTTTAATCTCCTTCTCAAAGAATCGGATGATCGCTTGTATGGATTGCACTTATAGGTTTCTTATCGTTGGAGTAGATAGCATTTTCTGATGTTTATTGGATCGTAAGGTTCGTTACCTTATTTAGTGTAACAAGGATAATCTCATATTACAAGCTTCAACAAGGAACAAATGTATATGATACTAGTAACCCGTTGGGTGGCGGAAGTTTTGAATCCATTTATAAAGGTACTCTCGATGATGGTAAGATCGTCATTGTTGAACTTGTCAACTTATAAATTGAGGGAGCATTCAAGAGCTTTGATTCAGAATGTGAAGCCTTGTGCAACCGTCCTTATCAGACATCACAGCGGTGATACATGTTGGACATATAGTGAAAGCATCATGCAAAAATTAAATAGAGCAATTTAAAATATAATATAAATTGATGTTGTTATTGCAGTTGAACTGAAGTCATGGGGTTTCTTCGAAAATTAAATAAAGCAATTCGAAACAAAAAATAAACTGATGTTGCAAGTGCATTTGAGTATCCTCGCCTTGAGTACTCAAGTCCGGTGATTCATTGCAATCTGAAGTGATCTGAAGCCTAGTAATATTCCCCCTTGGATCAACACATGATTACTCATGTGACTGATTTTGGAATTGTAAAACTGTTTAGCAAAGATGGAGACCGCATCACATTTGTAAGGTCCGAAGTTGAAATTAAAGTGTTGGCAATTTGTGGAAATTATGGAAGGTTGTGTTGTAACATCAAATGTGGAATTATATGTGAGAATAAGTAATCTGAGAGGATATAATTCATCCGGTTGTGATTTGATTGCAATATATATCACTTCCTATATTTATAGGATTGGATTAGATTTATGGAATGGAATTGATATGATATTCTCGGGCTATGAAGAAGATATGGATGAGATATTTTAATTCCTTACTTCTAACTTCAAGAGATTAGATTAAGAAATTTCTATCTCTAAGGGATTTGATTGTTATCAAATATTCTATAGAGACATAATTTCAATGCTCCTAGTACATTGAAGAAGGTGCAAAATGGAACAATATATATTGAGGACAATGTGACTATGCTATTCACGATTTTAAACAAAAAGAAAATCTGTGAGCAGATTGATTTCAGAAATAACCAAGAATTCAGTTTATGTTCCAACATGATCAATACTCTATTGATCTAAGTTTAGAATTAGATGCTTTAATTCCTCGGGAGGAGGAGATCCAGCGTCGACAAGTTTCGAGGTTAGAGGGAGTCTGACTAAGGTGGATTGGTAGCAATGGGAGCTTGCAAAATCCACATGTTGTAATTAGAAACGATAAGTATAAGTCACACCCATTGTACTATCTCGTTCTGATTAGTGGATTTATTCTGAATTGGGCCAGACCCCGCAAATGTAGGTGAATTTACACCGAACTGCATAACCAAGTATGTGTGTTATTGCTTTGCATTTTTATTTCACGCTTGGTTAATTAGAATGTTGGAACATGGTAAATAATAATTAAACATTTAGGTAACCCAAAATTTCAACATTCACCATAACACTAGCCAATTTGCTATCTTGCCCCGGGTATAAGCTTATTTTCTTTATTTCATGATTTGTTAACCTTATGGATTAAGAAAACAACATCAAAAACAGTATTATCAGTTGTTTGTTTTGCAATATTTCCTATTATCAATAACCGAGAATGAGATCGGTTATGTTCCTTATAAATTTAAACATAAGAGTATGGATTGGAAGGATCCAGCTCCAAATCATAACGATGGAAGTTATCACAAGAATGAATCCTAACAATGAGATGAATGGAGAAGATTTGAGCAAAAGGAGTGTTGGTTAAAAAAATGTAGCAACGTAAGAAACAGAATGTATGGTCACTATTCTTATGAAGACTTGTTTTGAAAACAGAAAAGGTTTTAAATTTACAAAAAAAGAATTTTGAAATTATGGTTTTAGAAATTAGAACTGTGGGCGTGATAAATCATTGCCTTTGAAACAAAATTGCTCAAACCGTATTGCAATTTTCAACGAGAACGTTCATTCCCCAAGGTACAACAGGATCTCCATTTAACTCGTACACTTAAGCAGCGGAGGAGGAACTCAAATTATACTCAAAACTCATAGAAGAAGTTTAGAATAGAATAGAAGATAAAAGAAGATGTGAAGTGTGTGTTACGAACAGCTCCTCACTGGCCTTTTTATACGCACTCCAGCCAATGATGAGAGGTAAAAAAATCTGGAGAACATGCAAGTAGCTGCAGTGAAGAATCGGAACCACTTCAACCCAAAGATCGACTTTAGCAAGTAAAAAAACCACGTGGAATTTAACAAGTCAAAATTCAGAATTCAATTATATCAGTTTAAAATTACCATTATGGCATTACTGAGTAAAATTTGTAAGGTGAGAAAAATAGGGGAAAAGTTTGGACCAAATTCGATCATTTTCAGAAGTCTCAGAATGCTTGACTCACAAACTAACCGGGGCCAAAAATTAATATGGGCTCGAGATGACAAGACATGTCCGCCTGCCACTTCATGTCTGGATGGGCGGTGTGGTCGGTGGGTCGACGGCGGTGTGTGTGTGTGGGGTCTTTATTCCTCTTGCTCACTCAAAGTGGTAGTGAAACATTTTCCCATATAAATAAGAAATCCATCTCTTAAACTTTCCATGTGGGACAATGAGTAAAAGACAAGTTTTTCTTTATTTCCTTAAAAATTGATTTTGAGATGAAAGTATTATTTGCATTACTAACAATCCCCCACTAATGCAAAAGGTAAAAAGGTAATTTTTCTGAGCATGTGAAAGTTTGCGATTGAACTAATGCGTAGTGAATTGAGATGATCGACTTGTTTTTGGGGTGAAAATATCTGGAACTCATAAACTGGTTGATCATTCCAAGAACACAAGTCTTACATGAATAAAACGAGTTCTGCTATAATCAACAACTTATAGTGGCCACAGTTTCCTTGGGAAAATTCATTGGTGCTCTAAAAAGACAACCCTTAAAATTATTTCATAAAAGGATGGCCAGTCTTTTACACTCAAGTAGGTACTTCTATCAAGTCTTATTAGACCACCCAATCAACGCTATGGAAAGATTAAGAACGATTCATCGTTCAACCTCACATAACTTTCGGCGAATCCCACATGTCCGTCACAAATTAGAACTATCTTGAATTCATTAAGAGCTTTAGCTCATTCTCTCAACATACACATATCATATGAATGGGTAAGTCTGTACGTTTGTTAGTCTTTTCTTGGCTTCGTTTGACTTTAAGTCGTTTGTGAAATAACAAGAGTATCCACCAAGAATTTCTCACCTAGCAGGGTTCAACCCCATTCCTCTAGATGAATTTTTGGACTATTTTTCTACTTAGTTCTTTAGGAAATGAATCGGCTAAATTTCTTTCTGATCTTACGAATTGTAAAGCCAGTACTGCAGTCTTGATCATATTTCTCACATTCATGCCTAATGTGTATATGTCTTTTATAACCATTGTAAGCTTCATTTTGGGCAACACCTAAGGTTTCCTGAGAGTCACATAAAAGTGAGACGGATGGAGTGGGTTTTCCCCGCATGGAATATCTGCCAGTAATGACCTAAGCCACTCAGCTTCTTGCTCTGTCAAGTCTAGATCTATAAACTTAGACTTCATAGTAGATCGAGCTACACAAGTCTGTTTAGAAGACTTCAATGAGACGGCAACTCTTCCTATCCTAAGGTAAAAACATAACCATTAGTGGAACTTACATCATTGTTATCGGTTACCCAGTTCGAATCAAAATACCCTTCTAAAACAGCGGTGTATCCTACGTAGGGATGATCATGGGTCAGGTTTGGGTCGGGTCTAATAAGACCCAGAACCGACCCTAAGAAAATTTAGTTAGACCCAGACCCGACCCAAACTCGGACCCGTAGAGTCCAAAAATTTTAGACCCGTACCCAGACCCAATGGGTCTAACAGGTCTTGGGCCCAAACAGGTCCTAAATGAGTCTAATATTTATTTTTTCTTCACTAAATAAAATATATATTATCTTAAATACAAATAATTGAAGTTCAATATGTATTAGAATTCTTTTTTCAAGATAACAAAAATATACAATACATATTATTTGTTGAATTTGAAATAAAAATATAAAAAGAATATGAAAGTAATTTAGAAAATTGGGTAAAATTATATATAGTTAGGCTTATATGGGTCTACGGGTTAGGTCTGGGTCGTGTCTGGGTCTTAGTATTTTATACCCGGACCTAGATATGAAAATATAGACCCATACCCGGACCCAATGAGTCTAAAAATTTGGACCCATACCCGGACCCAATGGGTCTAGACCCTGTGGGTCTGGGTCGGGTTCTAGACTCATGATCATCCCTAATCCTACAGTCCTAAGTTCATTGTACCTCTAAGGTATTTTAGTAATCGTCTAAGGGCAACCCAATGTTCTCCAATAGGATTGTGAGTGTACCTACTAAGTCTACTCATTGCATAGGCAATTTCAGGTCGAGTGTAATTCATCAAAAACATTAAATTACCAATAATGTTTGCATAATTCTATTGAGACACACTTCTTCCTTTATTTTTATTTAAATGAATAGTAGAGTCATAAGGAGTTCTTACCGGCACTACATCAAAACTATTGAATTTTCTTAACACCTTTTCAACATAGTGAGACTGGGGTAGAATAAAACCATTATCTATCTTAGTAACGTTTACTCCCAAAATTACATCAAGCTCTCCTAAATCTTTCATTTCAAATTTAGAGGACATGAATCATTTAGTCTCATTAATAACAACAATGTGTGTTCCAAATAACAAGAAGTCATCTAAATAGAGACAAATGATCATACATTCAGAATCAATACACACAAGCATCAGATCCATTCATAATGAAACCAAAACTAAGAATCGTTTTATGAAAATTTCCATACTTCCTCTGTCCCACCTCAATTTTCAAAGGGAAAATGACGTGGGAATTTCCACAGTAACAAAAGAGTACAAGAAGCTGGTAAAAACTGGGGGGAATTGTTGACGTAACAGTAAAGGACATGAGTTGTCTACCATAAACAATAAATTTCAAAAAAATAACTAATATAAGGTTGAAATATAACTATTACAAGGCTATTAGAGCCTAATTATTTCCCCCAAATTTTCAAATTTGGGTAAGACGGAGCAAAAAAAATATCTTCATTATAACCCGAAAATATATTAACGCATAAGACAGAACATACTCCTCTGTCCCATTACTTTTGGCCCATTTATTTTTTACGGTCTCCAATGATCATCTTTGACCGTCAATATCTCTAGCTACGTATACCAATTCAGCATAAAAAGTTGACATTTAGAAAATAGATGTTAAGATGAATCTAACAATATCTCACATGATATTTTTATCATATATATATAAACTTATATTGTTGGTCAAAGTTTACTAAATTTGACATTGAAAAAGTTAAGTGGCCTATAGTTGTGGGACAAAAGGAGTATGTCTCAGCAAATATTGTTTCAGAACACAACAAAACTCAAAAAAAACAGAGGAATGACCATTACTTAACACAACAAATATGGTTTAAAACCCTAAAACCCATAAAATATTGTTATAAAACCTAGAAAAAAAATCCAACAAATATTGTTACCGGACCCTTCAACCTAGAAAAAATCAACTAAATAATACAATTACATACATAACGACCATTATTTAACATTGAGAGAAAAATAGACCGGGAAAAACACATATCGTCGAAAAAACATGTAAGAGTTCATCTTCAAGAAACTCGAAAAAGCCACGATTTATAAACATTAACTAACAACAGTTGCAGATGTAAAAACAAGGAAAAAAAGTTTCATCGGTACAAAATTATGATATTTATACCGAAGACAAAATCGAACCAACGACACAGCCAAATTTAAGATAAAAAAATATGATTCTCGACTTCAAAATCATAGAGAATTATAGAAACAAACGAACACTTATGGATGAACACAAAATAAACAAGAAGGGTGTCAAAGCACTTTCGGATCGAGGAGAAAACCCAATATTGGGTTAAAAACAAGCCAACATTGAGTGAAAATCGAATGAACGAGGCTTATGAACACAGCAAAATGAGAGGATAAGGGAGAAGAAGGTTGGCTTGAGAGGAAACCTGAGAGATAAGGGAGTGTGAAAAGTGGTGGGAAAGAGAGCATATGTCGGGAAAATAAAAGGTTAAAACATGCATGTATCTTGGGGAAAGGAAAAGACAGCTCTTAAACCAAAACCCTAATCCAAATAATTTAGCCCATAAGCCCAGTAAATAAAACCAGATCTTGGGACATTTTTGGATTTTTCACTCAAGTGAAGGGGGCTAATTTTAGGCTGATTGCGAATGTGAAATTTAGCCTGGGATAGCCCAAAAATAAAAAGTGTGATAATTGATTTGGGAAGAAGGGAGTACCGTTGTTTTGGTGCTTATTTTTAACCATACGATGACTTTTATATTTATACACCTTATTTTCTTGGTCTGTTATGGCGTACCCAAATGGTTGTATCTATATTTTACTTCTTCTAGATCACCATTCAAGAAAGCAGTTTTAACATCCATTTGATGTACCAACATTTTATGTATAGAGGCCAAGACAAATTGTGCATGAATTGTGGTTATTTTAGTTACAGGTGAGTAAGTATAAAAGAAGTCCACACCAAACTTTTAAGTAAAGCCTTTAATCACAAGTCTTTCCTTAAATCTTTCTACTGAACCATCCGTTCTTTATTTTATTTTAAATATCCATTCACAACCTAATACTTTTGATACATTAGGCAAGTCTACCAAGTCTCATATTGATTCAAATTCACTTTTAATTGCTTCTTTCCAAAAACTAGCATCTATAGATTTCATAGCATCTTCATAAGATTTAGAATCTTTCTCAAGAAAGTGAAGAAAATTTACTAACGCATTTAATTCATCTACATATTCGTGTTCAGTTATAAAAGCAGTCACGAAATCTACTCAAAAATCAATTTCTTTTCTACGTCTCTTATTTCTTCGAATTTCGTTATTACCATGTTCGGGTACATTCACAGAAGAAGAACTAATAGAAACAAGTATCACAGTGGAAGATACATTATTCATATTCTTTAAAGGAAATATGCATTAAAAAATCCAACATCTCTATACTCGCACATTGATTTATCATGTAATTGCATAAATCTATAATCAGTACTATTTTCAACATATCCCACAAATATGGAATTAACAGTTTTAGGACCAACGGTGTCACATTTCAAAGTTGGTAAAGCTACTTTCGCCAAACACCCCCACACTTTTAAATATTTCAAGTTAGGGGTATATACTTTTCACAGTTAATGGGGTGTTTTATCTAATTTTTTTTATGAAGCACCATATTTAGAATATGATTAGCTGATAGGATGGCCTTCCACACATTTCAATAGGTAATCCAAAACTTAAAAAAATTGCATTCATCGTATCCTTTAAAGTTCTATTTTTCCTTTCAGCTATTAATTATGCCATTCTTTTCACAATTTTTGAAGGGATATTGTACTGTATTCTCCTCCCCTATCTAACCTAATTCATTTATTTTTCTACCTAGTTGATTTTCTACCTCAGCTTTGTAGATTAGGAACTTTGTTCTGCTTCATCTTTAGTTCTTCGAAGGTAAATTTTAATTTGCCTTGAATAATCATCTACAAGGTTATGTAGTACCATTTTCCACCTTTACTTTCAAAGTTTCTAAAATCCGCTAAGTCTGTGTGAACTAGCTCTGGTTGGGTTTGTTGACATCATTGCGCTAGTAGCATTGGTAGGCTCGATGACCGATTATGCTACAAATGTAGTAGGCTAATTTGGACTTCTTCTTAATTGGATCATTCTTCTTTAAAGTGTCAACCATTTTTACTGGGTTGGTTTCCTTCATGAAGTTAGCAGATGACATAGACCTATCAACTTTTCTAGATTCTACAAAATTAGCCTTAACCTAATCGGAAAAGGAAGAGAATCCCTTATCTTTGAGATAATTTGCTTCCTCAATTTCATGTTGCTAACTAGTTCCTCCAGGGTCATATCTCGTTTCTTGTGCTTGAGTTGGTGTGCATAAACGGACCAAGAATCAGGAAACTTCTCGATGAGTATATTGGCCTGAAGTATGTTGTGTATCGTCATGCCTTCTGTGAGTACTTCGGCAATCAGATTTTCATACTCATGGACATGGTCCATAATGAGCTTGTTATCCACCATTTGAAACTTAAGTCAGCTCCCAACTGCAAAACTTTTTCTTCCATGCATCATTAGCACCATATTTCTTCTCCAGTGTCTCTCATATTGAATTAGCAGATTTGTTGGTGATAAATAGTTAGATATGAGATTCGTCATGTTGTTGAGAATATGGTCCTTAGCAGTTTTGTTGTCTGTCTCATATTTGAGAATCGGCTCAGAAGTTTCGTTTGAAAGAACCTCAGGGGTCGTTTCTGGAGTTTGATTGGTGGTGGATGTAGTGGTAGAGAGTTTGGGAGGATCAGTAAACAAGAGGTAATCAACTTCCAGTTGTTCAATCAGGGCCCTTTGAGATGAGCATTTGTAGTTAACACCCTCTAGAGGAGGTATTTTCGAAAGTTCATTCTTGCTTGACCAGACATTGATTTTTCAAACAATAATAAGATTTCATTTCAAAATTGTTGGTTAAAATTTCTTTAGCAATGTAAGAAACAGAATGTATGGTCACTGGTCTTATGAAAACTTGTTTTGAAAAAAACAATACGGAAAAAGATTTTTGGTTTAAAAAAGAGAGTATAAAAAAATATGGTTTTAGAAATCAGAATTGTGGGCTTGATAAATCACTGTCTTTGAAACAAACTTTGCCCAAACCGTATTGCAAGGTTCAACGCTAATGTTCATTCCCTAAGGTACCACATGACCTCTGTTTCATTAACTCATGCAATTAAGCAGTAGAGGCGGAACTCAAATTATGCTCAAAACTCATAAAATAAGTTTAGAAGAGAAGAGAAGATGTGAAGTGTTTATTACGAACTGCTCCTCACTAGCCTTTTTATAGGCACTCCAATCAACATAGGCAAAAAATATGGAAAGCGTGTAAGTAGTTGCGGCGAAGAATCGGAACCACTTTAACCCAGAGATCGGAACAGTTTGCAATAACTAGATAGACTTTACTGAGTCGAAAAGTCATGTGGAATTTTACCAAGTCAAAATTCGGAGTTTAAATGTATTAGTTTAAAATTACCATCGTGGTATTACCAAGTAGGATTTGTAAGGAAAGAAAAAATAGGAAAAATAGTTTAATGCCAAGTTCGATCATTTTTTAAAAGTCTCATAATGCTGGCTTCTCAAACTAACCAGGGCAAAAAAAATATGGGTTTGACACGACACTAACTAGGTACAAAAAATTAATATGGGCTTGAAACAACGTGATTGCGTCGGAGCGGTTTCCATGTGGGACGATGAGTTAAAAAATAAGTTCTCTTTATTTTTTTAAAATGATTTTGGGCCCATTTGCATTACTAATACTCCCCCTATCCCACCTCAATTTGCAGAAAGAGAAATTGAGGTGGGAAAGATCTACAGTGCCAAAAGTACATGGGGGTTGAAAAAGCTAGTACTGAACAGTAAAAGTAAGTGAACAGTAAATTTGGTCAAATACATGTTGAAAATCAATTTACAAGCCAGGGAACATTAACCTTTCCCTCCATAAAATTTAATCCGTCAACATCACTTCGGATTTGGCTCCAAAAATTGAAAATCTGGAGCCAAAAAGTAAAAATCTACTCGGAACCCATGAAAATCAGGGCAAGCTCAGCTTCACTTTTTGGCATCTATAAAAGACTTCAAGATCTTGCACTTTCTGCTCATCCTCACTTCTTCTCTTATGAACATTCTTCCTTTTTTCTGGCAGCATTAAAATCCCTCAGATTTAATCTGTTCATGAACAAGGCCGAGCATTGAAAATATGACATCCTCACTGGTCTTTTAATGTTTTTCCGGCTGTGATGGTGGGAAGAAATTTAACAGACGAGCAAAGGCAGCAGATAGCACAATTTGTGCTGCAGTACAACCTTGAAGGCAGGCTCAAACATTCAGTAAGGGTCCAGGCAGCTGAACAATGGGGATGTTCTATCCGGACAGTGAGCACCATTTGGGCAAGAGTGAAGCAATAGCTTGTTGGTGGGACGATAACAACAAGGTCTTACATGCGTGGAAGACCATGCCCCACCAAGAAACCGATCGACACTGCAGCCTTGATGGCTATAGCTCTCCCTAAAAGAAGAACATGTCGGGCCACTGCAGCTGGGCTACATATCGGCAAGAGCACTCTTCATCGAGCAGTCACAAACAAGGAAATCAGGAGTCACACAAATGCAGTTCACCCTTTTCTATCAACAACATCCAAACGGAGAAGAATTGAATGGTGTTTATCAAGCATCAAGTGCAACAAGCAATTCAAGGACATGCATAACATCATTCATATTGATGAGAAGTGGTTCTGCCTCACTGAATACACCACCAGGTACTTACTTTCCCCAGTTGAACCTGAACCATATAGGACACAACACAACAAGCACTATATACCCAAGTTGATGTTTTTATGTGCAGTTTGTAAGCCTATATTTGTTCATGCGGGAAATTGTGTGTTTGATGGTAAAATAGGGATATTTCCATACAGTGAATATGTTGCAGCCAAAAAAATAGTATCAACAGGCCTAGAGGAACCCTAGTTTTAACACCAACGAAGAAGGTAAACTGAGAATGCATTAGGAAGAAACTGATTTACCATGTCATCTCTGCCATTAAAGTTAAGTGGCCAGCTTGGTTAAGCAAGCATATTTCAATACAGCAAGATAATGCACCCTCACATATATTGTCCAATGACCCCGAGTTCATCGCAGCCGCTAATTCAGATGAGTTTAGTATTAGAATGGTGTGCCAACCAGCTAAGTCGCCCGATTTGAACATACTAGACCTGGGTTTTTTTTGCTTCAATTCAAAGTTTGCAACATGAAACCCCTAGCAGTAACCTAGAGGGACTTTTGCAGGTTGTTTACAATGCTTTTGAAAGGGAGGATCCCAAAAAAATTGACCTCATTTTCCTGTCTTTGCAAAATGTTATGATTGAAATCATGAAGGATAGGGGGGAAACAGTTTCAAACTCCCACACATGGGTAAGCAAAGACTGATTAGGTTAGGTATTCTGCCTAGGAATTTGATTGTTGATTCTGAAATTGTAAGAAGCTGTGTGGAAGACCTCATTGCTGTAGGGAGGACTGAAAAGATTCAAGATTTGATGCTCAGTATGGAAATGGACTGAAAGCGGGCTGGTTCAGAAATATTTTGTAGGAATGTACCTAGAAATATTTTGTAAACATGTCTTTTGGTTTTCTATGTCATGTTTAAGGTACAACCTTGTAAAATAGGGATGATATGTCCCCTGTTTCATTTTGAATGTAAAAGCAGTGGTGTGTGAATGAATTTGTGACTGGTTATTTTGGAAAAATTACCCAAGAGTCTAAGACAGTCCACAGAGAATGACTCAAACAAAAAAATACTGGTTAGGCGCACAGTTACTGGACTTGATAAAAACAGTTGCCGCATCATTATGCTCTCCTGGGAAAGTTCAATAAAAATCCCTGGTTGCGTTCAGCAGTGCAAAAGCAAATTAAATCATCATTACTAACAGGCTGCAAGAACTCGAAGTCATTTGCACAAAAAATCTCAGGCTGTTTTCAAATCATATGAATGCCCCGCCAAGAACAAATCGATTTTGTAACCGATAGGCATGGCTGCACAACATAGAAATCATACATCACAGCATCATCATCGATTAGTGTCAGTTTCAAGACTACTGTGACTTAGGTGAATTATCAGTAACCCAGACACTCTGCCCTGCCAAGATCAGTTTAGTCTACGGACTCAACCGCATGGCTGCATTGTTAGGGTCACAAGTTCCTATCCCACACCAGAGAATCAGTTTCCAACGCTCATCCATTCTGTCCCCCCAACAGTCCATAACAACTAATGCACAACATATCACAAGTACAAGGAGCACGATGAAAAAATATTAGTCCAGACAGTCCCACACGACTGTATTGCAGTTGAAAAAAATTAGTCCAGATAGTCACACACGACTGTTTTGCAACGAAGGCAAACAAGAACACATAAGAGCATGCATGTCAAAACTTGAAACAGTTCAGGTAAATGTTGCAAAGTGTCAGGCACAAGTTGTCGAATTGTTTTCCACCCCAAAAAATGCAAAATAAATGACACAGCTTTAATGTGTCAATCACAAGTCCCGCCACTTCCCTCCCCTTGCTCCTGCACAAATCAAACATGATGTTAGAACCGTAGTACCCCCATGTCGCACGTAATGAAATAAACATTAATGGAAAGGCAGGCAGAAGGTGACCTGAAACAGATCCTTCAAACTTGGACAGGATCCAGTAAAGAAAACACACCCGGAACCGCAGGTCCGTCGAGGGCAGAGAAATTCCTGGGTACAAGTCCCTGAGCTGGGAGGACAGGTTGGTGCAAATGCACACCCCAGTTGCTTGAAACTCCCGAAGGGTTCGCCTTATAATTACGCTGCCCACGGGAGCAGTCCAAAATGCTCACATAATCACTGAGCACATAGGACAAGCCATGGGACACAGCAACTTAA
>JAULKK010280168.1:0-14424 GCA_032355705.1 Rubia peregrina
ATGTTCTTGTTATAGCACTTAGGGTTTCCCACTGACTTGGGCCGATTGGGTTTCAGCCCAATCGGCCCTTATTTTTTGGCTGATAACATATCGAAACGACGTCATTTTGATAATCAAAACAACATCATTTTGATAAGGAAGGAAGGAAAAAAATAACGACTTCATCTTCTCCGTTCATCTTCCACGGCGAGGTTCAGTGGCTTCCACCGGAAACGAAGGGGCGGCGGAACCAGTGGCTTTCGGTGGCCCTTAACACTAATTTTTGGGCCACCGGAACCTAGGGTGGCGCCAGCACCCCCTCGCCACCCCCTGGTTCCGCCGTTGCTTGTAGTGAATGAAGCAAGCATTAACATTTTTCAATTACATTATTTCCAGACTCTGAAGCTTTTCAGATATCTATTACTAAAACATAAATTTATCATTCCGAACTCCGTAATTCGCCGCTATATAAAAAATAGGGCAAACATTTTTTTCATCCAAATTCCCAAATAAAAAACCTAGCCTCTTCCTTACAAAGTAACAAACAAAACCATACCATCCAATTGCAATTTTCTCAACAAGATTCATGGCTAGAGAACTAGCAAGCTGTAAAATGGCAAGGTCTCAATTAACAGGTCAATCTACCAGCGTCGATGAAACAAGGTTTGTCCACTATCCAACCAAACTTGGTATGAGGCTTTGCGTGATAAGGGAAAACTACTAGATTGTTATATTATAGACTTTAGTGAATACCTAGCTAAAGGATTAGTCAAACCCCTTTCCAATTTATTGAACAACATGCTGAGAGGTTGCTTTCATGTTATGAAAGCGCCTACTTTGTCTTGACTTGTCAATTTTATGCAAACTTATGTGAAATTGAAAATGGGGACGATGAGAGTAGAGTAAGTGGGATTGACATCCAAGCTAGCCCGTGGAGTATTAATAAATTGTTAGAATGCCCTTATCGAAACCCGGAAAGTGTTTTTCCAAAGTACATAGAAGGTCCTTTGGACGATGTATACCACATGGATAAGTGGCCTTTACATGTAGATTACCCCTTTATTGACCCCGTTGATTGTAGCGTTCGGTATTTCATATGTGGTAGGGTGGATTTGGGAAATCTGGAAACTTTTGATCTCACTATTTTGACTGTTGACCAACACATTACTTACAAGATCATTGTGAGGTGTTTTGTTCCATTCGACGAACATATAGCTGAGACTAACTAATCCACACTCATGCTATTCTATTACATAATTGAGGGTAGGAGGATTAACTCAGGGATGACAATATTTAGGCATATGTTATATGTCACCACCTCGAAGAAGCTGATCAAGAGCCTTCTATATGGAACTTAATCACCCTCATATTGAAGGATGTCGAGGATTGTCAGCTAGCGGGGGGAAAAAGGCCCAAAGAATTTTGACAAGACATACTTTAAGAAGAATAGTTGGGTATTGCACGATCAAAAATAGTTTTATAAGACAACCAAAGCATCAGAGGCCAATAAGAGTCCACAAATTGAAAAAGGTTAGCCACAAATTAGTTTTATTAATTTTTATATATAATTGGGAGGTTGTCAATATATTTTCTTAGTGAAGCATCTTCATTTGGGTAGGTACAAAGAATGCGTATTTCAAAGGCTTCAAGAATTTCTATAAATGGATGCAGAAGGAATTGAACGCAATGAAGGTAAATATTAAGTTTCTGAGCCTATAACACACAAGCTTATGAGCGCCACCTCCCGACAACCTCCCGTCATTGACTCGACCAATTGACTTCCACTGGAAACATTAAAGATGATGAAGCATGATGTTATGGATGACTTATGTGATGTACGATTTACTATTTTTGAATTGTTAGTTTTAGTAAAAAGGATGCTACTTTCATGACGTTGTTTTATTGGTTTCTTGTTTTTGGTTTCAACTTTTTATAGTGGTTTTGGTCTGATTTACTCTAAAATAAATGTTGCCAACTAACCATGTTCATTCTATATTCATTTGAAATTTGTAGCACACCAAACATAACCTAATGACTTACAACAAATTGTACGACACTACTTCTGCTTCTTTTTCCTCACAAGCTTCTTTAACTTTCCTTATCTGTTGGTTATTCTCTCTCTAACATCGGCCTACGTACCTTCTTTGTGATCACTGGGGAAAAAAACTACTCCCTATGTCCCTCTTTTAGTGTCTTACTTTCTCATTTGTCACTATTTAATGACGATTTTATGATTTTAATATCTTAAATTATGTTCAAAATAAATTATGAAAATTAAATATTCTAAAAATATGTTTTATGATGAATGTAGCAGTATATCATGTGATATTTTTCACATTTATAAATTTACATATTTTTACAATACAAACAACATCAACTTTATTGATGAGTAGTGATGTAAGACACTAAAAAAGGGACGGAGGGAGTATGCAGACTCTGATCATCTTCATCAAAATCCCCAAATAAAAACCCTAGACTCTTTCTTACGAAGTCGGAAGCGAAACTACACCATCCAATTGTAATTTTCTCAACAAGAGTCATGGCTAGAGGAGGAGAAAGCTGCAAAATGGAAAGGTCTTGATCGACAGATCAATCTACTTGCATCGATGAAACAAAACTCATCTTACTATCTGCCCAAACTCTATATGAAGTGTTTCCTGATAAGGGAAAACTACTAGATTGTTATATTGTAGACTCTAGCCAATACCTAGCAATAGGATTAGCCAAACTCCTTTCAAAATTTCATGAACAACATGTTTAGAGGTTGCTTTTGTGTAACGAATGCGTCTACCTTGATTTGACTTGTGAATTTTATGCAAACTTGTGTGAAATTGCAAATGGGGACTACGGGACTAGAGTGGGTAGGATTGACATCCAAGTTAGCCCGTGGAGTATTAATAAATTGTTAGAAATCCCTTATCAACACTAGGAAAGTATTTTTCCGAAGGACATAGAAGCTCATTTGGACGATGTATGCCAAGGAAGAACTGGTCTTTACATGTAGATTACCCCTTGTTGACCCCGTTAATTGTAGCATTTGGTATTTCGTATGCGATAGAGCAGATTTGGGTAAGCTAGAATTTTTTGTTCTCAATCTTTTGATTATTGACCAATGCATTACTTATGAGACCATTTTGAGGTATTTGGTTCCAATGGTGGATTTATAACCAATCCTAACTATCCCAAACTCATGTTATTATATTACACAATTGAGGGTATGAGGATCAACCCAAGGGCGACAATATTTAGGCATATGTTATGTGTCGTAACTCAAAGAAGTTGATCAAGAGCCTTCCATATGGAACTTGATCACCCTCATATTGAAGGATGTCGAGGGGTTGTCAATTAGCGGGGAGGAAAAAGGCCCAAAGAATTTTGACAAGACATACTTTCAGAAGAAGAGTTGGGTATTGCACGATCGAAAATGGTTTTATAAGACAACCAAAGCATCGGAGGCCAATAAGAGGCCACGAATTGAAAAAGGTTGGCCACAATTTAGTTTTATTAATTTTTGTATAAAATTGAGAGGTTGTGAATATATTTTCTTAGTGAAGCATCTTCATTTTATGTAGGTACGGAGAATGCACATTTCAAAGGCTTCAAGTATTACTACAAATGGATGCTGAAGGAATTCAGCGCAATGAAGGCAAAGATTAGGTTTGTGGAAAAATTACAAAGAGCTTACAAGTGCCACCTAGCATGTACCTCTTGACTCCACCAATCGACTTCCACTTGTGACATTGAAGATGGTGAAGCATGATTTTATGGATGACTGATGTGATTTATGATTTACTATTTTTGTATTGTTAGTATTAGTAAAAAGGATGCTACTTTTATGACATTGTTTTATTGGTTTTCTTGTTATGGTTTTAACATTTTATAATGTTTTTGGATTGATTTACTCTAAAATCAATGTTGTTCACTAAGTATGTCCATTCTAGATGCATATTACAACTGTAACGCCCCAAAACTAACCTATTTACTTACAATAAATTGTACGACATTACTTCTACTTCCTTTTCCTCACAATCTTCTTTGACTTTATTTTTCTGTGGGTTATCTTCCCTCTAACATCGACCCATGTACCTTTCTCATGATCACTGCGGCCAAGAAAACTATGCAGACTCCGATCATCTTCCTCAAGCAAATTCACATCATCAATTACACCACTCAGACTGTGTTGCCCAAATCCTACGATTACCTCTATTTCATTTTCTTCGCCAAAAACAAATTTCACTTCGACAACAATCTCCCACATAGGATCAACGTGATCCCTACCATAAAAAACCCGAATATGCTTAGGATGCCAATATGAATGGATCATCCTTCCAACCAACCCGACTACCATCAACAAGGGGAAATCCAATTTCATCGGTGTTCTGCCTCGTGTTAATATCCACCCACTTACATCTAAATATGGGGGCCCACATAGTCACATAGTCAAGCTCCCAAATATCATAAATTGTTCCAAAATAACACTTTTGGGCATAGATTGGACTGTCTTGACTCCCACTACCAACATGTAAAGTTTCGAACACTATGGACACGCCACTATTCTAAGATACATTTTTATCATCCGTTAATTCTTCGGAAAGCATGAAACCATTAATGTCATATCCACCATACAAAATAACAGTTCCCAATGGTCTACGCCGCAACGATTTAACTTTTAGATAATGATCACTAACAACTACATGATCCTGCAACCATGTTGAAAATATTCTAGTGTGTACTCGGAGGACCTGAGATTTGTTGAAATTAGGTTCTCCGCTCTTATGACATCCATATGAATCTCTATGTAGGGGAACACATATACATGGTTGTGCAGAACGTATAGATAGGTAGCAAATAAATCTTCCGCACCAGGACTAAAGAGTTTCCCCTATCTAACACCTACACCTTGTGACCTCTCCCCATGTCTATCAATTGGAACACCAAAAAAAAATCAACTTCTTTCATATACTTCGTGCAAAACACTATATCTTCTGTCACGTACCGCTGGACGATACTTGCATCCGGTCTGTACCGATTCTTGACAAAGTGCTTAATATTTTCATGTACCTTTCAAATGGGTACATCCATCTCAAAAAAATGGACCACATAGCTTTATCTCTTTCATAGGATAGCCGATCAAATGGACCATGATGTCAAAGAATGAGGGTGTGAAGTACATTTCCATCCGACACAATACTTCAAAAATCATTTCTTGAAATCTATCCAACTTTGAAATGCTAATGCTTTTACAAAAAAATGGATTGGAACAATAAACAAAGCTTTGTAATGCATAATATTACATGGGATGGCATTGAAGTAAAATTCAGCTCCTGCATTATGTTGTGACAATCGCGTGACTTCAACCCAACTAACTTCAAATCCTCTGGTGACTCACAAGTACTAATATTGGAAGAGTACATACCTAGTACCTTCACACTAGTAAGTGTCTTGCAAAAATATTGCTTCTCCGACAGTGACATGGAATAGCAAGCAGGGGGCAAATAACATTCATCACCCATAGTCACTGGCCCTAGACTCTTTCAAATTCCCATCTCAACCAAATCAAGCCTAGACTTCAACACGTATTTTGTTTTCCCTGGTGTATTTAACAACGTCCCAACCAAAGAATCACAGACATTATTCTCTATGTGCATGACATCAATGCAGTGTCAAACATCCAAATGTTCCCAACAAGGTAGCCTAAAAAATTGAGCATTTTTTCCAACTCCCATCATTGCCAGCCTTTTGTTTCTTCTTCTCAAAGTAATTGGGAAAATTCTTAACACTTTCAAAAATTTGAGTACCGGTTAGTGGCACCAGTACAACCCTAGCCTCCACTTTCTCATTGAACCACTTCTTAGCCAAACACCATGGGTTCCTCTCCAGAAGAAACCTCCTCAGCCCCTAATAAACGTTTTTACAACCATGTTTCAATTGGCAAAAATACGTATCCTTCTCACAAATAAAACAAGCAAAGTGGCCTTTCACTGAATACCCATAAAATTTACCATATGTATGGAAATCATTGATTGCGCAAAAATAACATAGCTTTTAAAGTGAAGAAATCTTCAACCATACCATCATACGTTCTGACAACATCTTAGAATAAAGTAAAAAAATCCTCTACAAGTGAAGTGAGGTACACATAAACATTGTTACCCTATTGCTTCAGGCCAGATTCTAGCAAAGACAATAACACATATTTGCATTTCATGGTCAACCAAGGAGGAAGGTTGTAAACGACCAAAAAAAAAGGCCAACAGTTATGTGTGTTACTCATATTACCAAAAGGATTCATACCGTATGTACACAAGACTAACCTCATATGCCCAGATTCACTACAAAACTCGGGGTATAATGCATCGACTCTCTTCCATTGCGTGTTGTTCAAAGTATGTCTTAGAGCATCATCAGCCAGTCGGCCCCTATCCTCATGCTAATGCAACAACTTTGCATCTTCCTCACGCGCATATAGCTTCTTTAAACAGGGAATGATGGGGAGGTACCATAAAATATTTCCCGGTGTCTTTTTCTTTGATTTTAATGGAACTTCCACACCCACAACAATCCCACCTCTCTTCAACTTGTATCGACACTCGTCAAATACGTGACATATTTCCCAATCTTTATCATCACTCCCCCTATACTACATACAATAGTTCGGGCATACATGGAATTTTTTCAATTCCAAACCCATCGGGCATAGAAATTTTTTTCACCGCATAAAACCTGTAGGGTATTATATTAGCCTCGGGAAGAAAATCCCTAAACAAATCAAGAGCCTCAGTCATCGACTTATCGGTCCATTCAAAATTTTCCTTCAAATTCATTATCCGCACATTCGCACTCAAAACTGAGTGTTTTGAACCATTGTACAAAGGCATCCATTTGTCGTCAATCAAAGCTTGTAACGACTTTGGTTTACCTTTGAACTCCCTTGCAATATCTTCCACCATTTCATAAAACTCCACATTCCCATCTAGTTCATCTCGCTCCACCATTTTCTCTAGTTCAATCGAGTGCATCTTATTTGGAACCCCTTCATTGTGAGATGTTCACACAAATTCTTCCTCCCTAAAACACATCATTTCTACAATCCTTACACGGGCATCGTGCTCACACCGAACCTCTTTTAGTAGCATCTTCAAATGCTAATGAAATAAATTATTGGACCAATGGCATTTACTCGGGGGAGTTTCTATTATCATTACCAGTGAGTTCATTTTGATCCATTATCCTAAAATTCAATTACAATGTAACCCATGAGGATTCAACCAACAACTATCATAACCCTGGCTAATCTCAAATCCTAATTGAATATATATATATATATATATATAAATCAATAAATACATCACCCTTCATATTAATTCTAGATATTCAAGTATATAATTTGCATAAAACCAACTTTCTTTGATGGTAAATGATGCACTTCCAAGTATGAAATCACTTCTTCATGAAAGGGCAAGAAATAGGAGTTTTTTCTCCAAAATTTTAGGGTTTGGATGCATTTAATTTGAGGAGCACATTTTTTTAATATGTTGCACAATTTATGAAATCGGAAATATAATTTGAATTAATTACTTCTCAGTAGAACAATTTTTTAGTTCGGAAATAGGACTCGAATTTAGTATGAACTCAGAAAATTTAATCTGCTATTTGTAACAAGGATTACAACTCCTTTTTGAGCTCTTAATACCCTCATATCCTCCCTCTTTCAAACTAGGAAATATATGTTTTTAAAGACAATTATGACTTATGCCAAACCGCCTTCAGTTAGCTATAATTAAAGGCAGTTATTCAAAAAATGCATTCCAATGTGATTTAAGCGCCTTTATTACCATGGAATCCGAATGACAACTTCCGAGTTTGGGAGTATATTTTAAAGGTGGTTTTAGGTAATTTTTTAAAATTGCCTTCCAATACCGCCTTTAATAGAGGGCTCTCTACTAGTGATTGCATTTTCAACCTTCACAAGAATTTGTAGATATTTTGGAGATTGCATTCAAAGAGCCTAATGTTCAAAATGACTTACACATAGTCCAAATCAAGGTTCAAATTACTAAAATAGTCACCTTATACATTAATTCACTATAATTTTTTATTAAATTATTTACATTCACATAAATTAGTTCAAGAAATAAGCAAAAACATAGGAATGTGGGTACTACATAGTATTATATACAGTCAAGTACGGTAAAGATGTCCAGTTGGACAATAAACTTCTATTCGGTACTACATAAGTAAGTATGAAGTTCATAAAATTCTATTATTATTTTTATTTAAAAATAAACTACTAACCTAATCAAAATATTATATTATATTGTAATGTCTAGAGATTTTTCCAAAGGAACACAAGCCGTATTCACAGGATGACATCAATGTGGCAAGAAATTGTTTAGCAAGACATCTAATCAATGTCCGATCCACAACTTTTGCAAGACCTAACATGGTATTATGAAAAATATCTCAACACTCGTGACATGTATTTTGCGGAATAGAATTTGATTATTTTCTATTCCTAACTATAGATAGTTTCTTGAAAAGCATTGTCTATATATTCTTGTTCAAACTACTATCATGTTATATAGTGTTAGGAAGTTATAAAGTGAAGTGTTGTGTGCAGAATATAATCGACATGATTTTTATTTCTATGTATAGATTTTGTCAATGTAGCAATGTCTATAAATTTTTGTAAACCCTAAAAATGTATTTGAAATTTGTTGGAAACATTACTAGAGATTTGAGGCTATTTTTGGCGGGTTTAGAAAAGACTTATGTTGCAATAGGAGCCAAAATTACTTATGATCTCGAAAGTTAATCCCAGGTTCCTACTATCAGAAACCAAAGGAGCAATTTTTACTTTCTGAACTCGGTACCTAAAGAGCCCACAAAATTTAAGAACTCGGAACCTTAGCAGGCGACTACATTTATGAAACTCGTAACTAATAACAAATTCTAGACCAAACAACCCGGTGTTAACAAAATATTAGACCCGATTTAGAAATCATTTCATTGCCTTCGACATTAGTTCAGGTATAGGAACCTATTGTAGCTTCCGGTCCCGGAAGCGACAACCACTTCTGATCCGCTCTCCGCGGGGTCATTATTAAATAACCTTTTTATGGGAGATCTGCTAACTCACAGAGCGATTCACAAAGGTAAATATTTATATGTTTCTTCAATTGTTACTACTAAGCTACCAAAAAGGTAGATAGCGGCAAGTCCGGGGTCATCCACAAATATGCTAGGACTTTAAAGGTTAATTATGCAAAGCTGCAATCGAGTTGTCAATCTGATCACGTATCAGGAATAGTTAATGTTGTAAAACACGGTTTGAGGGGGGGGTTTAACTAACTACAATCATGCAAAGACAATAAAAGAAAACTATATAAAACTAGTTATTAGGGATATTTGTGTTACATGGCTAGTAGTATATTTTGATTCTAGATTTAATCAAGTACAAGACGTATAAACCTATCCTAATGCGTATGTCACATTGGTGGTCAACACTTCCCCCATTGGTCACATAAGGGTGCTCTCATTTTCTTCCACCGATACCAACTCCGTAACTAGGGGAGTACAACAACAGCCCCGCCGCTGCAAAATTCTATTCATTCCCCACAAAGAATTGCATCCCGGGTACTCTACTATAAATGATTCCCCTAGTTCTATAGAGGCCAAAGGGATTGGTACCCTATGCTTGACTTTAGGGTTGAAACAGCATGAGCCAAATTACACCAACTCTAGTTGCTACTAAAGTATCTTTATCCATAACCTATCAGGCTCCAATCCAGCTCACTAATGTTAGGTCATCAGAGCGGTGACTCGCGACCCACATGCATACACTCAAACAGTCAACATACCCTTACTCCCCCTATTACTCTAGCAGCTCTTTCTAAGAAGATACCAATAATGCGCCAACATGAAAGTAGACTAAGTTGTATACCAACATAGTGAATCAATCATGCAATTTACAAGAATGTAAAGAACAAGTCATCATAATAATCATAAGCATTAAAGGATAGGAAGATCTAAAATTCTGACAAAATAACTACCAAGTCATGAATACAAATATAAATCCCCAACCTAAATCACCACTCCCTATGCATTGAACCCAAATATTTCATTGGATTCAATATTGTAGGGCAAAAGCAAAGAGAACATAAAACTAAGAGAGAAAGGTTAGTCCCTTTATCTCTCTACCTACTCTTGGGAAAATTTGAATAGTGAAACAAAAACAAGGTCAAAACTTAAACCCTAGTAGACATAGGCTTTTGTATATAATAGTTTGGGCCTTGAAAGAGGTTAAAAAAAGGCACTAAAACCCAGCAACCGGTTGGCACAGGCTGTGCTATAGCACACGACCCATGATGCTCAGCCTGGCATGAACCCTGTAATTTGGCACATGCCACCGATTGTGAGTCAGTCTCAATATCCTGAGCTCACGGCCGTGCTATTCTCCACGGGCCACCAGTTGAGAGATGCTTTTGGATGAGTTGAATGACACAAGCCATGTAGATCATTACGGGTCATCGGCTGGAAGCTTGATTTCCACTTCTAAACAACGTGGGACGTGTAAGACGATGTGGGCTGCTAGATGGGAGCCAATTTCTTGGAAATTGATAGCGTGGGTATGCAAATCATCGCGGTTGATCTTCACATTTTGACTTAGGTTTTGCACGGCCCATGTAGTTTGGCACGACTCGTGCCCATACTTAGCTGTGCCAATACTTTGTCGTACGAGGCATTGTGCTAGCATGATTCGTGCTGATCTACATGACCCATGCCATATCTTTCTAGAACCATCCTGGATGGCTGGCATGGTCTGTGTTATTACATAGCCATGTCGGTTCCTCCTTTGTCGATATTCGACTCCTTTATCCTTCGGGCTTGATTCCATCTACTGTGTTTTGACTCATAGCCTCTACTATACCATTATTGAAAATGACCTCTACTATCTACTACCACCCTTGCGGATGACCTTTTACAAACTACGTCGAAGTGCTTACAAGCAATCTCAAATGAGCTCACAAAACAAGATCTTGATATGCTCGTAAGAACATAATATGATTAGGTCTAATAAGTCTTAAAAACTAAGGATTTAGACAACCTAGCAATCAACCAGCCAAAACATTATAAGAAACATGTCAAATGCATTAGTTAACACATATTTATCGGTGCGGATCAATCGCTCCATATTTTTGCCTATATCGTCATCGAGTAAACAAAAACGAGAAAAAATCTTAGCGGAAAGTAGCATGCAAAGAGAGTTAATCAATACATTCAACATTATTCCTAAGATATGGTAGTTCCCACAAAGTTGTGAGACTCTCAAAAACCTCACTCCCCAAAGAAGCTAAAGTAACCTATCCAACGGATCATACCAAGAAAAAGGCAAGGTATACATAATAAGTGTGAAACTAACTTACTCCGCATAAGAAGCCGCCAAAGACAATCAAAGAGATGCTTTCCAATTTCTCTTAATTTTTCTAGGAGCCCTTTCGAGTTTTCATCCTAGCTTCCACACAAATTGAACTCACTTCTTACCTTTTTTCCACACCATGGGCTCTAACTTTTGCATAGGTTTTTCAACCTATCCAAGTCTTTCCCAATGTTGCCTAAGTCTCCCCTTTTGGGTTTTCGACATGCTTATGTATATATTTTTTCCATTTTTTTCTTCAATTTTTCAATTTTTGTGTGTAGCACAAAGTGCCCCAAAGGTGGGATTCATACCACATGAATATGATAAAATAAAAACAAACTAACACCACCAAAAATTTTCCTACATCACACCAAACTACAAAAGGTGGCCTCACACCAAAAACAAAGTTTTCAAAAATATAATAGAAAAGTAAGTTTTTGAAACTAAATGAAGGAAAAAGAAAGTTAAAATTAGTGATCGAAACATCTAAAGCAATAACAAGAGATAAAGGCATAATCAACAAAAACAAAAGAGATGCCACCATGTGAAGGTGTTCCAACCCCTTCCCCACACTTAGTTCATGCATTGTCCCCAATGCATGTAACCAAGGTAAGGAAAATGTTGGAAACACCGAAGGGTCTCCAACGCTATCCGCAAACCTTCTGGCATCCTTCTTGTGGTGCAGGTCATTTTATGTCTCGTACCAGATTGCCTTGCCATGGGCTGTGCTTTACAAAATGGCTTTGGCCAGACTGCCTTGGCACGAGGCTAGCATGGTTTGTGCCAAGTTTTGTTCCTTCATCTTTGTAGCAAAAATCCTTGCATCCTAAAACATAGAAAACCAAACGAGATACTATTCCGACCAAGAAAATCTGATGACTGCAAACCCCTAAAATACCACCAATATCTAAGCACTTTTCAAAATCACAAAAAACAAGTCTTCAAAATATAATAAAACCAAAATCAAAGAAAAATTTCTTTAGTGTCGTCCCCACAACTTATTTGACATAGAATAGTTCATGTATGAATTAGCTCACCAGGAAGGGGATTGCCCTCCTTGGGCACTCCCAAATTTCCCTAGTTAAAATAGGGTTTCACCCTTTCCCCATTGACTAGCCACTTAGCGCCATTATTTTCAGCTTTCACCTCTATCAATCCATTGGCATAAACCTTGATCACCTCATACGGACCCGCCCAGTTTAACCACAATTTACTTGGAAAGAAATGTAGTCGAGATTGGAAGACGAGGAATTTTTGTCCCATAACAAAGTTCTTCACTATTTTCTCATCATGCCTTACTTTCGTCTTTTCCATATGAATCAACGAGATGTTGTAGGAGTTGCGCCTAAGTTCTTCAAGTTCTTGCAGTTGCAACTTCCTATTCTTCCCAGCTCCACTCAAATCCATATTCATGCATTTTATGACCCAATGTGTTTTGAACTCGAGTCCAACCAAGAGGTGGCATATTCTTCCAAAGATGATCCGGAAGGGTGACATGCCAATTTGGGTTTTATATGCAATCCGACAGGCCCAAAACGCATCATCTAAATGGTCACTCCAATCCTTTCTAAACGGTTTTACTGTCTTCTCAAAGATGGCCTTGATTTCACGATTGGATATCTCCGCTTTGCCATTTTTTGTGGGTGGTATGTGGTGGATGTCCTATGGGCCACTCCATATCTCTTAAGAAGGGATTCCACGAATTTGTTGCAAAAATGTGTTCCTCTATCGCTAATTATAGTTGGGGGATGCCGAACCGAGGTAGATATTTGACTTGAGGACACTAACTACTGTTGTCGCATCATTCTTCCTTATCGCCTTGGCTTCGACCAATTTAGACATGTAATCCACCATCAGTAGAATATAAGTGTGACCACCAGATCGAGAAAGGTCTCATGAAGTCCATCCCCCACACATCAAAAACCTCAACCAACATTGCTAGATCTTGGGGCATCTCATTTTTGAAAGATATATTGCCCATCTTTTGGAACCAATCACATGATAGGAAAAAATCTTAGGTATGTTTTAACATATTGGACCAATAAATGCCGCATTCTGCAGCTTTCTTAGAGGTCCTCTTACACCCGAAATGTCCACCAATATCAGAGGAATGGCATAGTATAAGGATAGGCTCTATTTCATCTTCAAGAATACACCTCCTAATATCTTGATCGGTGCAATGCTTCCACAAGTAAGAATCATCCTAAAAATACTCTTTTGCCTCATTTGTTAATCTATCATTTCTTGCTTGATCATATAAGGGGGGAAGTCTGATATGAATCTCCTTGCGAAGACTCTGGTTTGCGTAATATTGGATCTTTAACTTGGATGGAAATCTCGCCCAACCACACAAGTTGCATGCAGTTCAAGCGTCTAGCCTGCGGGGTACACTCAACTACGACTTATAAGCGTCTAGCCCGCATGGTACACTTACAAGGGTTCTTTATAAACGTCTAGCCTGCAAGGTACAAATATAAATGAAGTATTGAATACTTAAATAGACCGCATGTTTAAGCAACAATGAAGATAATGAGAATTTCTCAAAAGTCTGAATATATGATTGATAAAAGTTGTGTAATTCGGCCATTCCTCTCTTTAAATAGAAAAGAATTCAAGGTCTTCAAACCCTAATCACAAATAGAAATTGAATCAAATTTTATGACAGCTTTAAGAAGCTAAAACCATATCTAACTAAAATAACAAAAATCAAATATAGTCTAAATCTAAATCTAAAGCTGGCCGTGTGATATTAATAACCTGGCCGTGAATACTCCCAGCCATACACGTTCACATCCCTGTGATCTTCATTCCATAATCTGACCGTATGCATATTCCATGCAATCATCTTAATCCATGCAATATGCCATAATCTTCAATTCCAATATTCCATGCATATTCCGATGACCATGGCAACCATAATTATCCTTATTTTGTGCTATTATCCACATCTAGGCCCGTCAAATGGGTTAATTGGATAAACTCATTATCCAAACCCAATTAACCCATTATCCAATGGGTCATTATCC
>JAULKK010280177.1:0-24619 GCA_032355705.1 Rubia peregrina
AACGGCTTCAAAAATTTAATATTCCACGATTATTTATTAGCCATCGCCCAACATATAATTTTCAACGACAGTTAATGGTTAACCATTGTGGATTAAATAAATGAATGTCGCATTTTCCCGAATGAATTTTACTAGTATATATTCCTTAGTTGGAAGGTGGTTGAGACAGAGCCAAAAAATGTAGTGCTGTGTTACGACATAGTAAGATAAGTCGACATAGAAAGACATTATTTAATTTTTCATTTTTGACGATAATTATCAAAACTGGCCAGCTTGGCAATCGGTCAAAACTCATTTATGTCTCTTCCAACAAGTTTTGGAAAAGAATCCGTGAACCTAGATCAGCCTTGAGTGAATTGAGGGTTGATTGAGAATTAACGGTGAAGGAGAACATCAAATTTTTAAGCTCTCTAACCTGGAAGAGTTGTGAATTGAGGGTTGATTGAGATTTTTTTTGACTGGAACGATGGTCATATCTCATCCACCAGACGTGGAATCCTATCTCCTTAGAATTCAAGGATACAAAGGTACAATCTATAGAACAGATCCTGTTCAAATAAGGTCGTAATTGAGAATTATTTATGGAGGACAACATCAAATTCTTCCGCTCTCTAACATGGAAGAGGTATGACACACTAGTGCAGAATCAGTCACTCATGGCTCAATTACAAGGCATTATTGGAATTATGGCCGTTTAAAGACTTTGCGATATCTAAAAATATCGTATGATTCCAAATCTCACGAACAACGGCTTCAAAAATTTAATATTCCACGATTATTTATTAGCCATCGCCCAACATATAATTTTCAACGACAGTTAATGATTAACCATTGTGGATTGAATTAATGAACGTCGCCTTTTCCCGAATGAATTTTACTAGTATATATTCCTTAGTTGGAAGGTGGTTGAGACAGAGCCAAAAAATGTAGTGTTGTGTTACGACATAGTAAGATAAGTCGACTCTGTTCATTTCTGTTGTAAACCTAATAGAATAAATCTGTCTTAGATAGGATCATTTTTTACCCTATGATCGACGTAGGAACTTGCATTGAGTATTACCACATCTATCGATTCTGTTCCGATTTTGGAAGAGGTGACATGATTGGGAAATATAAAAATCTCACAAAATCATCATGTAGTCATGAATATAAATAATTCCCTAAGTAATAATTAACTACTACAGAGACATTGAACCCAATATAGTCATTGGATTTAATGCAATGGGCATTATATAAGAAAAATGAATGAGGAGAGGAGATAGCCTCATTTTCTCTCTTTTAATTCTTGAAATTAATTGTTATAGGCAGACGAGGTTTTATTTGTTTGTTTGATATGTCGTATCGAAAACCAACAAATCACAATATATCTTTAAATCCTAAGCCATCATGGAATTCCTCTTGAATAGTGCTGACATAATTCCCTTGCGGTCGAGCTTACCCTCAAATGGAAGCCTTCTTCTTTTTCATCATGTTCCTTGAGCAAATCGATAAATTTTCGAGCATCTCTAGCTTCTATTTTTTTCATTCCAAGTCTACTCGCATAATTGATGTGATCCCTCATCATGCGTCCGATTAGGTCTTCACCTCCAACATCATATACCAAGTACCTGTATCAAACAGTTAGTGTCAGTCCAACTTCTTCTATCGCTTTGATTGCTTTTCCCTTTTCTAGGCCTATTTTCCTCTCACTTCTGTGCCGGTATTGCCACTACGGATAGGTGAGGTCATGATTGTGAGTTACGACGTGCTGATGATTTTTGTACTTGCTATCTTCAGTCAACTTGATAAATAGCTTAGCTCTGCAACGTGTTCTTGGTAGAAAGAATTCCCTTCTCTTCCTATTTTTATTCTTAACTTTAGGAGTTACAGACTTGTTGTTTGTCTTTTTTTCATAAGAATTGGTATAATTTGTACTCTTCAGCTTGTTTTCTGTCCAGCATGTTGTTGATTTTCGCATGCTGTAACCTCTTGCTATAGATTGGCGGTGGTATAAGTCTTCTATCTTTTCCCATGTTTGTGTTGTCACTCCTTCCAAGCTCGTAAAAATATATCTCCTTTACTTCATTGTCAGCCCCTATTTTAAGAACATCAAATAGGAATAGTAGTGAACCCCATCACCTATACATAAACCTCAATACAAAAAACAGGAACCTCAACCTATATTATACATATCACGAAAAAATGGCAACAAGAGTGGGAAAAGGTCAAGATCTCATGCTACATCATTCACACATCATCAGGATAAATAGAAACATCAACATGAAATACAAGAAACTCATGTTATATTCTTTACACATCTAAAAAAATTAAATTATTATTAATATAATGAAATAGATTTAGGGATCAAGGTTCCCTAGTTTTAGCTCAATGTACTAGCGTTGCAATGCAAACATCAACTTAATAATGGTAAACCTCCTTCGGTATACATAAACATCAGAAGATAAACAAGAAGCCTAAATGTTTTATAGGTTTTTTGCAGATACTGTAGTGCTTTCTGCAGCTCAATGTTGTTTACATGTGATTTGAAGAATATCATGTTTTTGGTGGCCATAATTTCCATCTTTTTGCTTGGATATTGTAGCATGTTCCTGATTTTTGTTTTGAGGTTCATATTGCTTGTCGATTGTGTTTTTCCTGTGTTTCAAACAACCAGAACATCATAATCATCACATTTTTCTTAGCGGTGCACAAATAGAAGTAAATTTGAGCAGGAATACACTTAATCGGTCAAACATTCATCTTGTTCACTGTTTGAAGCTTAAACTTAATCTTCGCCTTTGCTATTGCTCTGATCTTTTGTGATGCTGCGGAATTCTAACGTGAATTTCATCGTGATAGTGTGGAGGTTTTGTTTTGGTCATGAAGTTCAGATTCATCAAAATCCAGCGGAAGATAAGATTGGAGAGAGAGTGGTTATTTTGGAAGCTTGGTATTTTTGTTTTGATATTTGCAAAAAAAATCCTCCATTTCTATACTTTTTAAAGTAAGGCACTGGAAAAGGTAATTACATGTTGACCCCAAAATCTATAGAAAGGTGGTTTGCCTTGTCCCTGTTTCAACTTTAAGACACTTAACAGGAGACTATCTCAAAAAAAAAATATTTAGGTAAGTTCAATTATACATTCAAGTTATATGACATATTATATATACACGTCAGGAAGTGTGGGGTTTTATGTTTGGCTGAAAACTGTTTGCTTCCACCACCACCACCCTAAAATTATCTCAGCCTTATACTGGCATTTTTCGACTTCGGGTGGTGACGACGTTGGTTAAATCAATTCCACATAAAAAATGGTAGAGTTATATTGGTATTAAATGGAATTCATTTACCCAGCCCTTCCACCACAACCACCCTCTCTATCAATCCTTCCCGATCTAAACCCCAGCATCCCTAGCTCCAAATGGCCATAACCCGCCCCAAACAACCCTAGCTCCGAACGATGCCTCCTCTGACGCCTCGATCGGGACTCACTGGACCATAACTTGGCAAAGAATCTCATCGTCGATGTCATCGGAATCAGGTCAGAGGAGGTGGAGGTGAAGTCAACGGAAAAGAAATGGGAGAAGAATAAGGGTAAATGGAGAAAACTAGTGTCAATGGATGTAAGGGAGAAGAGGGTGGAAATAGAGAAAATAGAGCATCAATGCAATTTCACACTTTTTTCAATTTTCAATTTTTTTCCGTAGAGGTGAAATAGTAGTTTCCCTGAATTCTGGCTAAATTTGATCGGAACAGGTAGTTTTGCAGTTATATTGACACTTTCAAACCCAGTAAGATTATATTAGCACTTAAATAAAATAAGTAGGGTTATAAAGAAAGTTTTCTTTTTAATTTTGATTATATTTATCAAAACTGGCTTGCTTGTCAATCGGTCAAGACTCATTTATATCTCTTTCAACAACTTTTGAGAAAGAATGTGTGAACATAAATAACCGTTGAGTGAATTTAGGGTTGATTGAGGATTAAGGGTGGAGGACAACATTTAATTTTTATGCTCTCTACCATGGAAGGGATGTGAATTGAGGGTTTATTGATTAATTGGTAAACACAACATCAAATTTTTATGCTCTCTATCATAGAAGAGGTGTGAAACACTTCAGAATCAGCCATTAACGGCTCAGATGCGATCCATTCTTGGAGTTACGGCTTGAAATCATCGTTTAAAGACTTTGCGATATCTAAAAATGTCATCTGATCCTGAATCTCGCGAACCACGACTGGAAAAATTTAATACTCGATGAATATTTATTAACGGCCTCGAAATATTTAATGTTCAATGCCATTGTGGATTGAGTAAACTAACATTGCCTTTTCCTGAATTAATTTTACTAGTATATATTCCGATGTTGGAAGTTGGTTGATATATAGCTAAAAAGTGTAGGGGTGAGTTACGACACACTAAAATAAGTCGAACTTGTTTATTCTTGTTATAAATGTAAAAAAATTACTCTGTCTTAGATAGTATAGTTTTTGACCCCATGATCAATGTAGGTTACATTGAGTATTCCAACATCCGACGATTCTGTTCCGATTTTAAAAGTGGTGACATGATTGGGAAATCTAAGAATTTCGCAAAATTACCATCTAGTCATGAATGAAAATAATTTCCCAAGTAATACTACTCTAGAAAGATTGAACCCAATACAATCATTGGATTCAATGAAAATTAATGAGGGGAGGAGATACCTCCTTCTCTCTCTACCTACTATTGAAATTATACTATGAACAAAATTAAACTGTAGTAGACTAGTGGCTACTTTTATAGTACGTATAAATGGGCTTTAGAAAACCCAAACCATTGTAAAACCTCTAGCAGCCACGTCAGCACGGGTACACAACCTGTGGAATTCAGGTATTTCTCAGCCAATCTGAGTGCCTGGACTGTGCAAAGGCACTCGGGCCATGGTCAGGAGAGCAGTTCCGGCGGTCTGAGCGGTGTAGGTTGGGTGAAAGTATGCAGGCTGCCATCTAGAGTAATTGCATATGGCTTCTGAGTGTACGACCGCTCAATAGGTCGCGAGGCTCAGACTGGAGGTCCGTGTCTTCAACTTGTGAGCGCACGGGAGGTGCAAACGCACACGAACCGCACCAGGATTTATTCACATCAGCCAATGGTTTGGCATGTGCCTTGTATATGTACACGAATCGTGCCTGTCTTCACTTACTTCTATAATTCGACTCCTTTTCATCAGTGCATCCATCTACTACCACATTTTAGCTCGTGGCCTTCGGTCTAATACCATCCTTGCAAATGGCCTTTTACTATCTACTATCATTTTTGCGAATGAACTTCAATACAGTCCGAAGTGCCTACGAGATATATACAAATAAAAATCTTACTAAAATGGATCTAGACACTCGTAGGGACATAAAATCCACTATATCTAAAACAAAATCACTAAATGAAGGATTTAAATATGAAAACCAATACAAAAGATAACAAAAAAAAAGTTAAATTTCATTGGAACCACATGCATTTTAAATCTCATCAAATACCCCACAATTAAACCTTTACTCGTCCTTGATAAAACAAGAATAACCAAAGATCTTAGCGTAACATAGTATACAAATAATTTCCCCAAAACACCATACATTTTATTCCTAGCTTACTCTAGCCCCTAAAGACATAAGAATCTCTCACACTCTCATATCCCAAATAAACTAAGACAGTCTAACCAACCAAAATACCAGATCAAAGGAGATGGTTAGTTATGTGAATGTGTGAAGCTAGCTTACTTTATCAAAAGAAACTACCAAAAGACAAACCAAGAGAGGCATAGACTAACTTTCAATTTCTCCCATTTTCTCTCATTTGCCTAAGAGACCTTTCGGGTTTTCATTGTTGCATCCCACCTTTTTTTTAAAGCTCACTTCTCACTTATTTTCAACCCATTTGGTCTCTCACTTTTGCATATTTTTTCAACCTATCCCGGCCTATCCCATGGTTGCCTAAGTCTCCCTTCCAGGTTTTCAACTTAACCAGGTATATTTTTAAAATTTTTAAATTTTTTATGTAGCACAAATATCCCAAAGTAGGCTCTATGCTGTAATGCTATAAATAAACAAAAAAAACAACACAAATGATTTTTTCTAAAACTCCTAAATGCCTAACTAGTCCCCCAACACTTAAATTCTGCATTGATCCCAATGCATCATACAAAGTGTAAGAATGAAAAGTGGAGTAGGGAGGATGGTAAGCACTTACTTGCAAGACCCCGAAGGGCCCACTCTCATTCATCTTCTTCTTCTCCCTTCTTGCCTCAACTCTTGCATTTCATAGAGACCAAGGTCACGAAAGCCGTCAATCTTTGAGGCATGCATGCATCATCTCAATCAGTTTCTCCATGGCTTCCTCTTGCACATCGTCCCTCTCGTCTGCTATGGCGGACTCTTCCTTCACTTCTCGCTCGATGTAATCTAGTCTAGCTCTCCAAATCCTCAAGTTTCAATCCATATATTAAACCCTCATCCTAAACACCTCCATTTGCAAACTCATTCCACCTACCAAGGGACTAAATTCTTGTACTATTTTGGTTGAACTTATTACTTGTTCCCTAAATGTGAATAATTAATCAAAGTAGTCTGACGGTAGTTTGGTTGGAGTTGGTTGCAGTCTATGGGAATTCTCACGATCTTCTTTTTCAATGTCCACATCTAGGGCCGACAAGGTGTTTTAGAAATTCTTCTTAAAGCTCAGATCGGGAGTTACGAAGAGATCCTCTATTTCGGTGTCATGAGTGATAGTATTACCCTTGGGTTAAGGAAGCACCATAAAGCTGCACATGGTTGCACCACCATATAACCCAAAAAAATAATCCTCCATAGTGGTGGTGGCGATCTTAGAGGATCTTGCGAACTTGTCCATAATATACTTCGTCCCTATATGACCCAAATTCTCCAAAGAAAAGTGGGAGGCGCTTTATTTTCTAGGTAGTGTGCAAGAAGGCCGACCATCCCTCCAATAGGTATCATTTTGGCTCTCTTCTTTCCCATCCATATACATTCTTCCACAAATTTTTCCACCAAGTTGGGAAAGAAATTTCTTTCCAAATTCATAGCATGAAGAATCTACACGACTCTGTTAGGGAATTGAGAGATCTCTCAATGACATAAAACTCTCATTGATAGGAGTAGGTGCACATACCACAAAATGGGGTGGAATATTGCGGTAATCTTGCCCATATTGTTCCTATCCACGCTTGTCATGTTCCTCCAAAAGACACCCAAAGATAATGGAAGATTTTTTCTATGTTTCTTTAGAACTTCCTTCTCGTACTCCAACTCGAACGCTCTTGCAACTTCTCTATGGGTTGTTGAATACTCCTTATCGTCCAAGTGGAATGTGATGGTACTCTTTCCATTATTGTACGATGTTTGCTCCATGGTTACCAATAATTCAAAGTCTAGTGAAGTATATGTCTTGGAGTGCATCTCGAGGAAGCTTTATAGGCCTCTTCGACCTAGCAAGTAGGTGACAGGTTCGAGTCGGCCTAGTGCCACCAAAAGCTCCTTGCGCACGAACTTGGTCTCCAAGATTGCTGGATGTTTTTGAAGTAATTGGAGTGAGTTAAGTGATCGATATTGATGGAGAAGTTACTTTGAATTCGGATTCGGAGAATCAATAATTTTCCACAAGGTATTTTATGAGAGAGACAAAAAGAAGGTAGTAATGGTTTGGGGGAAAATGGAAATTTTTGGATTAAAAACTTCATGAATTCATGCTCAGAAATGGTTTTAATGCTTTGTGTAGTATCACTAGAAGTAACAAATTTGGGGAAGAAAATGCTTATTTTGGCAAAGTTTTATTTTTGCAAAAATTTGGCATTTTTGCCCGACTGCAGTGTTTTCTGGCTGGCACAGTCATGCCATGTGAAGGTCTCATGCTAGTTCTTTCTACACTTCTTTACACGACCAATGCTCCCCTACACCTTCATTTTCTAAAACTTTATACTATATCCTACTTTCCCTAAATAAAACAACAAGACTCGATCTTAAATAAAACAACCAGAATTGTTACGAAAATCCTTGTCTACATACACGACAACATGTAAAAAATGAACCACTAAACACACAAAAACAAATAAAAACACAAAACTTTTATTATCGTCCTCACGACTTATTTTTCATCCATTCGAAATAGAACAAACCTACCATTGGATCTTCAGAGTTACCATCCGTGACTCCACCCACGATAACGTCTTTGTGGAGAGGTCTCTACAAAGCGTCATCCTTACCTTCATGTTCCTTCTCAACAATAGGGGGTTCACGCTCATCCTTAGCTAATACCAACTCCTTAGCCTTTTCCTTTTGTTTGGGAGGTGGTCTAGGAGGTTTTAATTTATTGCCACGCTCCACCACCTGCTGCATGTTAGTGTCCATAATCAATAAATCCGCAATAGGAATATTATCACTAAAATCATGCATGGAATACGTATCATTAATACTCTCATCAAAATGAAAGCTCAAAACATTCTTTCCCTCATCAATCATTCAAAGACTCTCATCATCATCAATACTCAAATAAGATTCATCACGGTGATGTAATCCATCACATAGGCTTAAACATTGAATGAAAAAGAGAATTTAGATGCTTGATTATATTTATAAATATCCAACCCAACCTTACAAATGTCATTCTCTAGGGTTAATGTTCTAAAGTGGACATCTATCATAGTTCTTGATGTTTTCCAAAATGGTTGTCACAATAGAATAGGTGGTGCATTTCCATCGTGCATCACATCAAGGACATAAATTTCCACCGGAAACACAAGATTACACACTCTAACCGTAACATCCCTAACTAACCCCCTAGGACTTGCTTAGGAATTATTGTCTATTTGGAATATCACCCTAGTATCCCTAAGTTCACCATGGATACTCCAAGGTCAATCATAGCATCCTTAATAAACATATCACCTAGATAAATAGGAATTAGAAACATGCTGGGTCGTCACACTTTTTTTGAATGATTCTATAGGCTAAAGTGGAGACTCTTCCTATTTTACATTTTCCTACTTTTCTAATAGGTTTAGTCCACTTCCTAGTGCAAAAATTCTTTAAAAAATTAGCATTTGATGGAATTTGCTGAATTACATCTCAGACTGGAATACAAACTGATCAGCACTCTGCGAGGTTGCTAAGAAATCAACATTTTCACGGTAGAATCTACTAACCGGCAGAGCACTTCACAAAGATAAGAAATTTATATTATTGCTCATGTACTTACTAAAAACTACTAAAGGGGTGTCTATTGGCAAGTCTGGGGTCATCAACAGAGATTCTAGAAATTAAAAGTTAACTACTCAAGACTCGCAATCGGGTTGTCACTCCGATTGTGCATCGGGAATAGCTAGTGCATTAAACATGATTTTTGAGGGCTTTGTTTTATAAACTACTAGACATGAAAAGTAAGAGATTAGACTATATTAAGCTGAGACTTGAGGAAATTTGTGTTACATGACCGATAGAAAAATTTAATCCTAGATTCTATCCAGTACATGACATATAAACCTATCCCAATGGTTATGTCACATAGTGGGATTGATAGACAAAATTTCCCAATGTCTGTCACACAAAGGTTCCCACGTCTATTCTATCAATGCTACCTCCATAATTAGGAAAAATGTGTCCTGCGGTTCAAACGATCTGTGATCCTCTTTCCCCATAAAGAATTACAGCCCGGGCCACCACTATGAACGCTCTAACCCTAGGAATGTAGAGGAAAGGGGATAAGCATGTGATGATAGATCTCAGGTTGAAACAACGATGGTCTCTACACTAAAAATCTAGTTGATATAAACTATCATGCATTATCTATCCGGGTTCATTGACCCAGTTGAAATTAGGTAATAAGCGCAAGTGGATTCGGTGCTCACGGTCTTAGAGCATGTACTCACATATCCGAGACTCACAATCTTGCATATCTTTACCAAACACTCCCATGGGAAACAAACCTAGAACCACACAGAAAACATATAACTAAGGTGTTTGAAAACATAGGATATCTAACATGCATTTAACAAGAACGTAAGAATCAAATCAAGTCTGATATCAATAAACATAAAAGGATAGGGAGACCTCGAATCTCACAAAATATCTACCATATCATGAATAAAAAAATAGATTCCCAGGAAAATAAACTACTCTCTAAGCATTGAACCCAATATTTCCATTGGATTCAATGCTCCAGGGAAAAACTAGGAGGATTAAAAGAAGAGAGAAAGGTTAATCTCATTCTCTCTCTACCCACTCTTAGAAAACTAGGAGAAAGATGAATTACAACTAATGCCCCAAACTTAAACATTAGTAGACATAGGCTTCCTTATATAGTAGATAGGAAATGGGCATTAAAAAGGCCCAAAAGACAAGAGAAACCTTAGTTGGGCGGCAACGCATCATGTGCAATAGCACACAGCCCATGCAATGGTGCACGGGCCACCAGCTGGAAGTTGTTTCACAGTCTTTTGAGCATCATGGTGGTGAAATTATTTTTGGGCCACCGATTGGAAGTGGGTTTGACTTTCCAAAAAGCACGATGCGTGTGATTACTTGTGGGCTACCATTTTGAGATGATTTCTTAGCCTTCTGATGTTGCAACCTTGTAAAACATTGTGGGATATGGGCGGTTCTTCGGATCTCTAATCTTCAAGATGCACAGGCCGTGAAATATGACATAGCTCGTGCTCATACTTAGACGCACGAGAAAATAACAATCTTTGTATCGTGTAATTCCTTGAAGCCCGTGACCTTACTTAGGCACCATTAATTTGGTTGCCACCTGACCATGTAATTGAACACGACCATGCCAGTGTTCAGCTTCCTTTGAGCTTCGACTTCTTTCTCCTTGACACATTTCTATCTACTACCGCGATAAATGCTGAGCCTTCCATTTACTACCATCCTTGCAAATGGACTTCTAATATCTAGTACCATCCTCATGAATTGCCTTCTAATCTGAATTCCTTAAGAGTGATCTATATTGATTCTCATTAAAAATGATCTAGATGCTCGGAAGGACATAGCATCCATTAGGTTTAAATAAATCTACAAAACGAGGGATTTAGGCAAGAAAATGAACAAAGGCTATCGAAACCCCTTGTCATGTAAACAAAAATTAAACCTAGAAATAAACTACACAAAAGATACTGATAAGTGTGCTAAATGCATTGGTTAACACATTCTTATAGGTGCACATCAAACCACCACACTTAAAACTTTACTCGTTCTCGCTTAAACAAGAATGAGCAAAGATCTAAGTGGAACATAGAAAATTTCCCTAAACCATTCAATATTTATTCATGGACTTCCCTGGCTCCCCCAAAGATGTGAGAATCTCGAAACTCTTAATCCCTAAAGAAACAAAATAACCTATCTAACCAATCATACCACCACAGAGGTGAACTTCACAAAAATGAGTGTGATGCTAAGTTACTCAACTAGAAGGACATCCAAAAATACAATAAAAGAGAACCATAGGAATTTTCTTCTTCAATTTCTCTCATTCTACCTAGGAGCCTTTTCGGATTTTCATCCTAGCATCCCACAAATGTTTCCTCACTTGTCACCTTTTTCAACAACATGGCCTCTCACTTTTGCATAGGTTTTTCAACCTATCCGGGCCTTTCCCATTGTTTCCTAAGTCCTCTTTTGGGTTTTCGACATAGCCGGGTGTGTATATATATATTTTCAATTTTTTGTGTAGCACAAAATGCCCTAAATGTGGACTTCATACTACAATGAAGATAAGAAAAAACCAAATGACACCACCAAAGTGTTCCAGCATCCCAAACAAGGTACAAAAGGTGTCCTCACACCTATAAAATATATTTTTTAAATATAAAAAAAATTCAAAATCAAATGAGGGAAATGAAATAGGGAAAAAAGTTATCACATCATCCGAAACTGAAAATAAACATAAGCGGATAAGAAAAAGAGATGACACGCATATGGAAGTGTTCCAATCCTCCACCCTCCCCCCCCCCATTTAGTTCATGCATTGTTCCAAATGCATGTGACCAATGTGCTAAAAAGGTTGGAAGCACCAAAAAGTTCACAATGCCACCCACCACATCTGACTCCACACCCCTGCATGTGTGGCTTCTGGTGAGGGTGCCTATCTCTCATGCCTACGACCAACCTATAACTGATATTTTGTATCACGTGGTGAAATAGGCCCATATCTATACTCATGTATTGCAGCTGATCATCCACCTGGTCGAACCGGTAACTTGTCTCATCCCCATAATAGTCAACTCGACAGAAAGTTGGCTCATATCCTGCTTGACAAAGAAGATGGAATCCCTCTAAGACTGCATCCAATCTGGCTCATGTCTCTATGTTTGGGCCCGAATGTCGTACAAAAAATAGAATGTCTGAATCTTGACGAATTGTGCTCCTAAAATGGACCGCATTGATGATGCTGCCAAGATGAGAGCTGGGACGGAATGGAGATGTTGTGTCTCAGTGGCTCATTATCTGAAGGCCCATGGCTGCTTGTCTTCTCGACCCTCTAAATTATTAGAAGATCTTTATATTTTCAAATGACATAAAATAAATATAGAGTTCGAGTCATCCGTGATGTAAATTAAGTATCAATAAATAAAATTTATTTTTCATCTAATAAAATAGTATAAGTTACATATTTTACATAATTATGAATAAGTAGCACATGCATAAAATATTAACAATAAAATAAAAGGGTGAATGTATATATTCATTAAGTAGGAATACGGCCCTATGAGAGGGTCATGCGATGTCGGTAAGAGAGAAAGGTGTGCGACGTTGATCAGTTAATGTCTTCGAGAGTACCGTGGGATGTTAGTCACAAAAAACAACCAATATCGGTAAGCAAGAATAGTGTGTAATGTCGATAATTCATGTGTGCGAGAGGGTGTTCGATGTTAGTCATAAAACTAACCGACATCGGTTAGTAAGGAAGGTGTGCGACGTCGATCATTTCATGTATACGAGAGGCACGTGCGACATCCTTAAAAAACAACCAATGCTTCTAAGCGTGAAAGCCATGCGACTTTGGCCATTCCAGACTTTTTACCACCAATTTTTAAAACTAAGGAAAAATAGTACTTTTTAACTCCATTTTTTAGACAAAGTAAATAATCATGTTTACTTTATTTTAGAAAATAATCGAGGTAAAAGGGGTGAAGAAATAGGTCATTTTCATTGAAGTGAACTAGCCACCTTCTCACCCAACCTAATGACCACTGGCTTGATGGTCTCTAGGAAATCTAGTGTATACCTAGTGTAGATAGGGGACGAATTCTTCATGAAGCCCTTCAATCCAATCCTCTTCAAGTGGATCCTAAATTGTTTGTAGAGGTTAAGGTCCTTGAGGGACTGCTCCTGTAAAACTTAGTCCCCAGGATGGGGGATCCTACAAGACGATTCTATCGCTCCTGTTGCTGTACACGGAGTGTGCTCTGTCCTATAAATGGAACACTCTGAGGCATAATGACAGCAATAACAAGTATAGCAACAAATAATAGGCCAGCCAATGTTTCAACAACTACCCACACTCAAAGTCTATCACAAAAACATGTAATTTCAAGAAACAAACTCAAGCCCCCCTTAACAAGCCCTAAATATGCCACACAAAAAATCTCCAAAAATAATAAATTTTGAACTTCTCAAAGTTATAGTTTGGTCGTGGTACATGTGCAAGAATCAGTGATGAAAAATAACTAACTGATACTCGTAGAGTGTGCGGGATTCCTCCTAGAGTAGATTCTAAAGATCTCCAAAACCTAAAATAGAGAAAATCATTAAATTTTGGGAGAAAAATTAAAGAAGAAACCGAACTGCCCTTTTCAAAAATTGGTAAGATATTTGATGTTTTTGGAAGCAATTGGCAGTGGGCTTTGTGCGGATTTGAGAGAGGATGGTTTGGGACAAATTTTTTAGATTTTTGTTTAGGAATGAGGTAGTTGTAAAGATATAGGTTTAGGAGGATTGGGGGTTCATGTTTTTCCTTGGTTTTCTTGTTTGGGAAGGAAAGAAAAGGTGTTGAACAATGGCTATTTATAGAAAGACTCTTGAATTTCGATTGGAAAATCTAGGTAGCACGAGCGACAATCATATGGCATGACCTGTGATGTTTGAATAGCTTGTGCAGTTCATGTGGCATAACTCGTGCTGAATTAAAACCTCATTCTTTTTATATGGCACGATGCTTGACAACGCCCATACCAAGCCCAGCTCCTTCAAATTTCTTTGCAAAATATCCTTCACCCAATAACACGCAAACTGCGTAAATTACTTTTCAAGAAAATATTTCATGACTAATAATCCCTAAAACACCACCAATAATCAAACAATCACTAAAAAATTCACACAAATATATTTTCAAAACCTACTAACAAGAAATAAAAACACTATTTCTTTATTGTCGTCCTCACGACTTATTTTTCATACATTTTCAAAAGCTAAGAAAAAAGGGTTGCTGGGTAACCAGAACCACCATCCTTGACACAGCTCATGACCATGTTCCTATGAATGAGTCTCCATATTACCTTAGGCTAACCCTTCACTTTAGTAAATACATACATAGCACATTCACTCTTCACGATGATTGACACATTCTTGTTAATCTCGGAAGTAAGAAATGATTTAGGAACCAATCCTCTAATATAGTGTCTTGGGCGATAGCGGTGCATTTCTGCTGTGGAAGGATCATGAAATTGCAAACTCTGGAGCCACCGTACAACTAGACAAATCGATCCTCCAAAGTTTTGGTAGAAACCATAGAAGCTCTCACCAGCTTATCCATAGTGTACCCTGTCCCCAAAAGATCTAAATTCACCAATGAAAATGTAGAAGGAACTGGATGGTTAAAGTGTTGGGCTAAGAGTCCGACCATTCCTCCCATAGATAATTTTCCACCTTTCTTATTTCCTGTAGAAATACATTCCTCCATGATGGTCTCCACCATGTTGGGGTAAAAATTTCCCCCAGAGTCATCGCCGAAAGAACTTTGACATCCGAACCGAGAGACTGTGAAATCTCTCCGTTACAAAATACCCCCATGGACAATAATCGCTGGATATATCACAATGTCGGATGGACAATCACAGTGCACTTGCAAAGATTCTTCATCTCTGTGCCCAAAAATGGAAGGCTTTGTCGATGTGTACTTGGAATTTACTTCCCGTACTTCCACCCAAATGCTTGGGCAATGTCCCAGTGCAACATACTATATTCCTTGTCATACAAGTGGAAATGGATGATTCTCCACCCCTCATTGTCCCTGGCTTGTTCCAAGGTTGCTAAAAACTCCAAAGTCCACCTTATGTAAGTTTTGGAATGCTTGTGTAAGAATCCCACTAGGCCTATTTGGCTTAGCAAATATGTGACGAACTCGAGTAGACTTTATCTCCTTGGAAGCAAACTATATCTCCAAAATGGTTCTGTTTGGGCATTTGAAGTACTTACACCTTCGACCCACACTCTTGGAAATGATGGCCAACCCCATGAACCCATCAACAACACAGGTGGAGTTAGGAGGAAGGGAAGTCACAGGTTCTCATCTCCCAACCTTGGCCGGCTTCTTCCCTTTGTCACCCTGTGATGTTCATTTTTCCTACCTATTTCTTTTTGGAGCCATCATATTACAATAATAAAAAGATGGTAATAAAAGTATATACAGAGGCATTCATCAAGTATCATTCAAGAAGAACATTTCTTCCTAAATAGCCAAAACATTCCAAATCATGCTTTCTCAAAATAAGGGCTATTAAAAAAAGAATCATTTTCCCTAGACAATAAATCATGGTAAATAATAGCATCCCATCAAGAAAATCATGCAATAAAGAATCATTCCTCCTAAATCACCATAGTCAATGAAGATCATATTATAAATGGATAAGAATACATGCATCCACTCACACTTAGTTAAACACAAGATCATGCACATAGCCCAAAATTTTCTCTTCAATATTTTTTTATGTTTAAAGCTCCTCATCACATCACCATCATTCTAAATAAATAAAGTATACATAAATATCAAAGGATTGCTTGGAATTTGAGGCCAAGAGATGAAGAATCCTCACAAGAAGAAGCAAAAATGCAAATTTTTGAGAGAAAATGCCTCAATTTTTTTAGTTTCACCAAGAGAGAGTGAGTGATTTTGAGATATTCAATGAGCTAAAATACTCCTATAGGTGATGCAATGTGAAATGGATTATTATTTTTAGTAAAAAGGGTGATTTAGAAGGGAGGTACAAATCGGATAAGAGGATGGCATTTTTGAAATTAGGGGATGTGGGGAACAAAAGTACCATTTAATTAAAGAAAAAGGGAGGTGATGGCATGCTATTTAAGCCAAAAATCATAGGGAATGAAAGATTTGTTGAATTAGTAGGCCAAAATGCATTGTTTGGATTGAAATTCAAATTTTAAAAAATCTGAAATTTCTACCAAATAAATTTCAGCCGCAAGAGGACAGGCACGTGGTCAGCCTCATGCTATAGGCTCCTTTACGGAACCCCTTTTCCCAAGTTCTTTTTGAAAGTTGTGTCTATGTGGCTTGGAACCATGAGAAGGTCCACATATGCTGTGTCTGCTCTACTGCACAAAATATTCATTGTGGGGAAAGTAACTACACCCATGGTAACCACTAAAAGTATGCTCGTTATAATGATAAGGCTCTTCTCAAATCTCAATTGGCTACTTGTAAGGTGGTTGTGGTCTAAATTTCTTCTCAGCGGGGGAATATGGCACAAACTAAGATCAACTAGTGGTTGCTGCATAGACTCTGGAAATATCGGGAGTGGGTTAATGAACTGCTGGTCCATGGCATGAGGCTGTGCTTATTCCTGCTCAATAAGATCCTCATCCATCAGAGCTCCATCACCTTGCTCTCCCTTCTCGTTCTTATGCTCATCATGTGGGGATCTCACTAGTAACTATACCCCTCACATCTAGCTGTATGATGAGATCTTCCAGTTTGAATGTCGAGGCTAGCTTTGTCCTCCTGAGAGTCTCATGAAGTTGGCTTCTTTATAGAGCCACTAAATCACCCCCATCATCTGTCTTTATCATCATTGCCTCTATAATATCTCCACAAGTGAGGGTTTATGTAGATTGCTAGTTCTCCCACATAATCTCATCAACTGGCAAAGAAAAACGAGCAGCTCGGAGTGATATTTTACCCCAACTGCTATCTTTTCCGCTAACCTCATGGAAATGTCGTAGCACTGGCTGATGAAATTATATACAAGATCAAGGTAAGCTCTCCCAGTGAAAATTGACCATAGTATCCCACAATCCATTTTAGTAGAAGTAGTGGTCTCCCCATGGCACAATTCCACTATACTCAACAACCTCACAACATATCTCATAGTTGGGTGCACTATATTGTTGTTCTTGCTTGCCTTCACTCATGAAAAACAAAAATTACACCACCAAAGTTTCATCCCAAACATTCCCAAAAAAACAAAGTGATAGCACCCTAAATATTACACCACCAAAATCTCTACCAAACATCCCAATACCAAAGACACCAAAACACCAAAAAAAACAACACAAAAAACACAAAGGAATCCCGAGATGAAAAACTACTAAGTGTTTCACTACTCTCCCCCACCCCACATTTAAACTATGCATTTTCCACAATGCAATGAACCAGTATTAATCATAATTAAGAGAGAGAGAAGTAGTGAAATGCACTTATGTGACCTCAAAGGGTCCTTCCTCAAGTGTCGTGTCTCACACTTCCTTTTCTTTTTTTCCTAACACATTCTCGCCCCTCGATAGGAATGACATCCCAAAAACCATTGAGCCTCAAGATGTGAAATCTCTAGATCAATTGCTCGATGGCCTTGTCTTGGACATCCGCCTCTCATCTGCAATAGCAAACTCCTCCTTCATTTCCTGCTTTATGGACTTGAACCTAGACACCAAATTTGCATGTTATCCTCCATAGAGTCTAGTCGAGTCCCAAAATCCTCTAACTGTAAGCTCATCCCACCAACCGCTTGACCAATCTCCAGCACAATTTCGGTAGAACTCACAAGTTTTTCCCCAAAAATGCAGAATTGTAAAGGAAATTTACAGGTAGGTGAGTGCTACTAGGTGGTGCCCTAGATGGAATGTCACATTCATCCTCCTCAATATACTTTTCCCGGTCTCTTAAGACTTTGTAGAATCCCATCTCAAAAAGTGGATCCGGTGCTAGGAACAAATCCTCCAATATAGTGTCTTGGTTGATAGCGGTGCGATCCGGCTGTGGAGGGATAATGTAATTGCAAACTGTTGAGCCACCGTACAACCATAAAAAATTATCCTCCTAGGTTTTGGTAACAACCATAGAAGCTCTCTCCAACTTATCCATAGTGTACATTGTCTTCGAATGACCTTAATTCGCTAATGAAAATAGAGAAGGAACTGGATAGCCCAAGTGTTGGGCTAAGATTCCGACCATTCCTCCCATAGATATTTTTCCACCTTTCTTATCTCCTATGGAAATAAATTCCTCCACGAAGTCTTCCACCATGTTGAGGTAAAAAATTCCCCTCCAAATTTATCACCCAAAGAACTTGGACATCCAAACTGGGACACAATGAAAGCTCATCATTACAAAATACCCCTATGGACAATAAGCGTTGGACATATGGCAATGCCAGATAGACAATCGCGGTCTTCTTGCAAAGATGCTTCCTCTCTGAGCCCGAAAGAATTCTCCAAAAATTACTTAAAGAAAATGAAATGCCTTCTCGGGGTGTGTCCTTACAATTTCCTTCCCATACTTCAATCCGAATGCTTGGGCCATATCCCGATGCAAAAATAGTGTACTCCTTGTCATCCAAGTAGAAATGGATGATTCTTCTCCTTGTCAAAAACTCCAAAGTCTACCATATGTAATACTTGGAATGCTTTTCTAAGAAACCCTCTAAGTCTATTCAGCTTAGCAAATATGTGACAGGCTCGAGTAGACCTAGAGCTCCCAAGGTCCCCTTACAAGCAAACTTTGTCTTAAAAATGATTCTCTTTGGGCATCTCAAGTACTTCCACCTCCTGTCCGTCCTCCCGGAAATGGTGGTCAGCCTCATGAACTCATCAACAACACAAGCAGAGTTAGGAGGAGGGGAAGTCGCTGGTTATCATCTCCCAACTTTTGCCGGCTTCTTCCCTTTGTCACCCTGGGAAGTTTTTCATTTTTCCAATCTATGTCCTTTTGAGCCATCTTATCACAACAAGGAAAAAGTGGTAATGGAAGAATATACAAAGGCATGCATCAAGTATCATTCAAGAAGATTATTTCTTCCTAAATAGCCAAACATTCCAAATCATGCTATCTCAAAATAAGGGCTATTCAAACAAGAATCATTCTCCCTAAACAATAAATCATGGAAAATAATAGAATCCCATCAAGAAGGTCAAGCAATCTAGAATAATTAATCCAAAATCACAACATTTAATGAATATTATATCATCAAAGGATAAGAATATATTCACCCCCCACACTTAGTTACACACAAGATCATTCACATAACCAAATAATTTCCCCAAAACACTTCAATATTTTTTGAGTTTCACACTCCTCATCAAATCACCACCATGCTAAATAAATTAAGTAAACATAAAGCTCAGAGTATTACCCTGAATTTGAAGCCAAGAGATGAAGAATGCATACAAGAAGAAGTAAAATTGCTAACTTTTGAGAGAAAGGCCCCAATTTTTTAGTTTCACCAAGAGGAAGTGAGAATGAGTGTTTTTGATGGATTACAATGAGCTAAATGACTCCTGCAGGTGAGGAAATGTACTATTGATCAATATTTTCAGCAAAAAAAAGGTTATATAGAAGGGACGTTGAAATGGGATAAGAGGATGGCATTTTTTAAATTAGGAGATGCGGGGAACAAAAGTACAATTAACTAATTCATAAGGAGGTGTTTATGTGCTATTTAAACCCACAATCCTAGGATATAAAATACTTTCTGAATTAATTAGCCAAAAAGGCATGGTGTGGCCTTTTATTTTTTTTGTAAATCTGAATTTTTTACCCAATAAATTTCAGCCGCACGAGGCTTCCTGTGAACAGATTCAAGCTCCTCATCACATTACCGTCATTCTAAATAATTCAATTAAACATAACACTCAAAGGATTACCCGGAATTTGAATCCAAGAGATGAAGAATCCACACAAGAAGAAGCAAAAATGCTATTTTTTTATAGAAAAGGGCCCAATTTTCGAGTTTCACCAAGAGGAAGTGATAATGAGTATTTTTGAGAGATTTCAAAGAGCTAAATAACTCCTATATGTGAGCGAATATACATCTATTTTTTCCCAGAAAAGATGATAATTTAAAAGGGAGGTACAAATGGGATAAGAGCATGGCATTTTTGAAATTAGGGGATATGGAGAACAAAAGTAACATTTAATTAATGCACAAGGGAGGTGCTGATGTACTATTTACACCAACAAACCTAGGGAATAAAAGATTTTCTGAATTAATGGGCCAAAAATGCATGGTTTTGCTTGAAATTCAAATTTTCAAAAATCTGAATTTTTGGCTTAAAAAATTTCAGCTGCACGTGGCCAGCCTCGCTTATAGGATCCTGACATGAAGATGCCCTTGTGCTTTTAGTTCCTGAAACAACACATTCCTTATGCCAAAGGGGCTAGCTCGAGGTTTCTTGTGAGCGGAACCTCTTTTTCCCTATTTCTTTTTCTAAAAAAACTTAGTCACATTCTATTTCTTACACCCAAAACGCATGAGATTTGGACTCAAAATTTATCGACCAACAAGAGTTTCATCCCAAGACCATTTGTCACACACAAAACATATACAAAATATACCTTCAAATATATATCAAAAACAAAGAAAGAAAGACCACGTATTTTTATTGTCGTCCTCATGACTTATTTCTTCATGCATTTTTAAAAAAATTAGAAAATTGGTCTGATAGGTCACTTGAATCACCTTCCTCAATACCACCAATCAGGTCCTTGTAGACGGGACTCCATATTATCTTCCGTTTTCCTTTCCCCTTAGGAGAAACATACCAAACACACCCATCTCTCTCAATCGTGGATACATTTTTGTTGAGTTTAAGAGTAGGAAGGGATTTAGGATTTGCTAATTCCTTAACCCTCTTCTTTCCCTGCTGCACATTAGTGTGAGATATTGGAAGAAAAGCATCTATAATCACACTAAAAGAATCATTTTCATCAACAAGTATATCATCACTAAGTTCATTAATTCCAGATAGAGCATGCAAGGTTTACATATTGGGAAACACTTCATCATCATCAAGAATATCATTTAGGCATTTAACATCTTCAATCATTCAAGATTTCTCACATAGAGCAAGTTCTTCAGAAAAAGGTTATGTCTTTATAGACAAGAGAAGGATTATGTGTATCATGCTTAGATTTATAAATATCAATCCCAAACTTATAAATCTCATCCTCTAGGGTTAGTAATCCCAAATGAACATCAATTTAGTCCTTGATGTTTTAAGGCCTCCCCAACAAAGTGAGGGTGCACCACCATCGTACGCAACATCAAAGACATAGAAATCCATTGGAAATCAAATTTGGAGAATCTCCTACTTCTATTTGTTCCATTCCCAGTCTACTCACTTAATTTATGTGGTCCCACATGGTGTGCAATTCTTCACCTCCAACAGGATTTATCATGTACATTGATCCATCTGCTAGTGTTATTCTAGCTTGTTCCATTGCTTTGATTTCTTTTCCACTTCCAAGGCCTATTTTCTCTCACTTCGGTGCAGATGTTGCCACTGAGGATGAGTGAGGTCATGATTGTTAATTACGACATGCTAATAGACTATGTACATGCCATATTCGATAAACTTGATAAACAGTTTAGCTCTGCAACCTGGTCTTATTAGAAAGAATTCCTCTCTCTTTTTATTCTCGACTGCACGAGTTACAGACTTATGATTTTTTCTTCCTTTACAAGAACAGGTATAGTACCTACCCTTTAGCTTGTTCTCATTGTCTTGCGTGTTGTTGATTTTTCATGCACTAAAAACATGTTGCTTTGGAGTGGTGGCGGTATAATCCTTCTAACCTTCCCTTGTTCTTGCTGTCACTCCTTTCAAAAATTCGTAAACATCTATTTTTTGTATTTCATTATTAGCCCCTGTTTTACAAACATCAAACAGGAACGACATTGAACCTCATTACCCACATATAAACTTCAACAAAGAAAATAGGGACCTCATGCTACATCATGAATATCTCAAGGAAAAAAATAGAAACCTCATCTTCATGCACAAAAAACAACATTAGCATAAAAAATAGGAATCTCGTGTTATATACTTCACACTAGAAATAGGAATAGGAAAGATTGGAAACTCATGCTATATACTTTACACATCAACAAAAAAAATTGGGGAACATCATTCATATAATAAAAGGATTGATTGATCAAGGATTCGTAGTTTCAGTTCAATGTACTAGTATTGCAATAAAACCATCAATTCAATAATTGTAAATCTCATTTTGTATATATAAACATTAGCAGATAAACAAGAAGCCTCAAATTTTGATTTTTTTTTTCTTCTTCAGATTTTGTAGTGCTCTATGTAGTTCAATCTAGTTTGCATGTTATTTGTAGAATCTCATTTTCTTCATGGCCATAATTTTCTAACTTTTTGCTCGAATATTATAAGAAGTTCCTGATTTATGTGTTGAGCTTCATGTTGCTTTTCGATTGTGTTTTTTCTGCATTTTGAACAACTGGAACATCATATTCATCCCATTTATCACATTTCTAAACAAATTAAAGTAGATTTAAGGAGAAATCTACTTATCGGGTCGAATATTCATCTTGTTTGTTTTTCGAAGCATTGACTGAATCTTCGTTTTTGTTCATTTCTTTGATTCCGTCGAGATGCAACTAAATTATGATGTGAATTTTTTCGTGATCACGTGGTGGTTTGTTTTTGGTGTTAATGGTTAGATTCTGCAAAATCCAGCTGAATATTTGGGGAAGATCATATTAGAGAGGGAAAGATTGGTTATTTTGGAAGATTGATATTTTCTTTTGATATTTGAAAAAATCCCTTCATTTTCTCAGCTTTTATAAGTAATGCACAAGAAAAAAAACATATTACATGCTCATCCCAAAATCTATAGGAAGGCAGTTTGCCTTGTCCCGACCTAAATTTTAGGCTGCCTAACAGGAAACTTTCATTTTATTTTAAAACTTCTTTTTAGAATCCCTTTGTTTTTGTTATGTTTGACATCATATATTTAAATGTTGTTATTTTTTCAACTTGAAATGTGTCGAGAGAATTGAGTGAAGAAAGTAAAAAAGTTTCATTAGTGGTTTATAATGATCCACTATTTACCATAAAAATAAAAGAGAAAGTCTCAGGAAAGACGGCCTGTCTATAAGCTTATGGATAGGCCCGGGTTGGATTTGCAAAATAGGGTTTAGATTGTAATTAGTTATAAATTAGGAAAGTTATTATAAATTACAATTTCATTTTTTTCTTTTCCCAGTGGTTATTTACTGAACTGTTGCATTTTACCTTTTCTTCTCCATGTTTTCTCTCTCTCACTTTTTCTCTCCTTTCCTCCATTGTTGCTCTGTATTTTTCTTGATTTTTCTTCACAAAATTTGTCTCTGTTTTCTACTTTTTCTTTGCCATTCAACTTTGTCACGATCTCGCTATTCAACCCCAAGGTTGAATTCAGTAAGTTTTTCATTATTTTTGTATTTTGACATATCTATATTTTAATAATTGATCTTCGTTTGTATTTTGTTGTTTAATAATGGTTCATCGTACCGATTTAATGAATTTGTTTGTTATTTTTTGTATTCTATGGGTAAGGCTAAGGGAAAAGCTGGAGGTCTTCCTCCTAAACTAGGTGGTGATGTCACCAAGGGAAAGAATGAGATTTCTCCCAAACCAGAGAAGTTGACTCAGCCTTCTCCTTCTCCATGTCCTTTTTTTTGTTTTACGTTTTGAATATTTAGAGTTTTGCGTGTTTTATTTCTTGTTGTGTGTATGCGTGTTTTTTAAGTGTTGTTGTTGACTTTTTTGAAGTATGCTTACTTTCCTTTTATTTGTAAGTCAGATATGCATGTTTTGACTCTGCTTTACAACATGCATTTGTTTTTTTAGAAGTTGCATATGTTAGTATAACATATGTATTAGTTAGATACTTTATATTTATTTTTATTGTATCATAGCTACTGGTTTTTATAATGTGTATTATTTTAGTTATATTGTGCATAATTTTTGAAAAACTATGAAATTGTTTTTCATAATTTTATTATTCTTCTTTGATAGTATGTATTTATTTCATTAGAAGTTGCATATGTTAATATACAACATGCATTAGTTAGTTACACTATGGCCCTGTCCAGTTCAGCTGAATCGGAGCTAAGTTGAGTTGAGCTTAATTTATTAGAGTTGAGAAGAGTTGAGTTGAGTTGAGAAGAGTTGAGAAGAGCTGAGAAGAGCTTATTGGAGCTGAGAAGAGTTGAAGATAGCTGAATTGAACTTAACTGAGTCAAACTTAACTGAACTTAATCAAACTAAACTGAACTGAACAAAATGTAACTGAACAAAAAATAGTTAAAAGAAAATAATGGTTAAATTATATTACATATTAATAATTAA
>JAULKK010280178.1:0-14424 GCA_032355705.1 Rubia peregrina
GAAAAGGGCTAGGAGGCTTTCTTTGGAAAGTGTGAATAACACCCCTCCTAGTGACCATTTTGTGAAACCTTCTACTTCCATGGAGCATCTGGAAGGAGAACCCCAACACCCTCACCTTCAAGGAGGAAATGTTCCATTGAGGCAAATTCTTTTGAGGGAGACTATGGCCCCCAACCTTGATCAACAACCTATGTTCATTACATATCCGGAGGTTTGGCCGAATAGGAACTTTGAACTAATGTTTGGGTTAATACACTTGCTACCTTCCTTTCTTGTTAGGCAGGGAGAGGACCCCAATAAACATCTCTCCAACTTTCACATGGTTTGTCGTGGTATAATTCCTGAAGGAGTGGATGAAGAGCTTTACAAGTTAAAGCCCTTCCTAGTTTCATTTACAAATTCCGGAAGGGATTGGCTCCCCTACCTTCCATCTGGGAGCATAAACTTGGGGATTAAGTTGAAGAGGAAGTTTCTAGCCAAGTACTTCCCGGTCTCAAAGTCCGTCACCTTTAAGAAGGAGATTAGTAACATCTTCCAATGGCATGAAGATTCACCATGGTTATTCAGAGAAAGATTTGGTATATTATTTTTATAATGGTCTTCTCATGAGGAGCAAAGGCTAGTGAGGGGATCTTGCGATGTTTCTATTGGGAACAAGACTTCGGGAGTGGCTATGGAGCTTTAAAAGAGTTAGCCGATGAATCAAGGACCTTTAGTTTGAGATCCGATTTCATAAGGCAAAATCCAAACAACACAAGTGCTCTCTCAAACAATGGAAAGCTCGAGGATCAAGTCTCGACACTCACTTCCATGATGAAGGCCTTGATGACAAAATATAAAATTGCACCACATGAGAAGTCTTGTGAGATTTTTTCTTCACCGCACCCTACAGATGCATGCTCGAGTTTGCAAGATGATTATACGGTGGAAGAACGCTGTAGGTTTTCAAGGAAACCAAGGGAATTAAGAGTACCAAGGTAATCAAGGTTACTAAGGCGGTCAAGGCTACCAAAATTTGACTTACAATGTGGGTAATATAAATCACCCGAATCTCCAGTATGGAAATGCTCAAGGAGGGGAAAATGCACAACAATAACGCCCTCAAAAACAACACCGCCATCCAAAAAATCCCAAGGCTCCAAGAAAATCCCTATGATCAAGGCGAGTGACTGGGCTTGTCAAAAGATGAAGTGATGCAAGCCATTAGGATATTGAGCTTGTGTGTAGAGAAGGACGAGTAATTCCAAGAGAATGCCAAATCGAGCAAAAGAACTTGGAGACTCCAGTGAGCCAAATTGCTCAAATCTTGAATAGAATGGAGTCAATAAATTCAGGAAAACTTCCTTCCCAACTGGAGCTCAACCCTCGATAAAATGTGAGTGCCATCTCATTGAGGAGCGGTAAGAAAGTGAAGGAACCCCAAGCGAAATTGTTGTTAAGCGGGTGCTTGAAAAAAAGATTTGGCTAAGGAGGATAAGGTTAGTCCACATAGAATGTAAGCAATGGGAAAGAACTTGAAGAGGAGACCATAGTGGCGAGATCGGGATAAAATCCCAAAACCTCATCCACACCTCACAAGAAAGATAAAGTGGCGAAGATTATTATCCATGAGCCGAAATCATCATTTCCGAAAGCTTTGAAAGATAGGAGAAAGAAGCAGGCAACAAAGACATCTACGAAGTCTTTCGTAGATGCGAGGTAAATATTCCACTCCTAAATGCTATAGATAAAATTCCTAGGTACGCTAAATTTCTTATAGAACTGTGTGTCATCAATGGGAAACAAAAAAATGAAGAGTATACATAAGAGTTGAAAGAGTGAGCATGTCTCCACCATGTTTGAACATCTTAAATATGATGATCCAGGAATGTTAACAATCCATTGTGTGATAGGAGAAAGACTTGTTAAAAAAGTCATGCTAGATTTAGGTGCTTCAATTAATGTGATCCCATATTCTATACATGAGAGTCTAAATCTAGGCACTCTACAAAAAATCAGGGTTGTTATCTAACTAGACAATCACTCTAGCACATACCCAAAAGGTATTGTGAAGGATGTGTTGGTATTAGTGGACTCTTTGACATTCCCCACCCCACCGATTTTAATATCCTTGATATGGAGAGTGATACTGATACCACACCTATTTTATTAGGTTGGCCATTTTTAAATACTTCGAAGAAAATAATCAATGTGCATAAGGGAACACTAACCATGGAGTTTAATGGGCAGAAGGTAGAATTTAACACTAATAATTTTGTTGATCATCCTAGTAGATACCACTGTATCCAAGCTATTGATATTGTTAATGATATAGAGCAAGATGTGTTTGAGCGCCTTAGATTATTCTTTAAAGGATGCTACTATTGCAAATTTTGCTAGTACTAACTTGAAGGAAAATAACAATGATGAAGACTCCCTTAGGGTAGCAACATCCGATATCTCTCATTATCCATGGGAAAGCTAACAAAAGTGGGTTTCCCTCCTTCTTATATGAATACCTCAGTGGTGAAGTGCAAACCAACACCGAAGGTCCTTAAATGTTCACCTCTTGGAGAAAGAGAGAAACCCCCAATTTCTCATTCAATCGAAATTACCGTGGAGCAAAAAGGAGATTTGTTGGGAATTTTGAAGAAGCGTGAAGAAGGCCTAGGTTATGTGCGCCGAGCTTTGTTGGGGGATGATGTGGATCCCAAAATTTTGTCCCGGATCAAGGAAAAGAGACCGATCTCCTCGGTTAATTTTTTGAATAAAGCCAATGAATGGAGTAAGTCGTGTCGATGGCATTAAATAAACTTGGCTTTGATCATCCGGCTAATCATTGATATTTTGTATCTATCTTTGTTAGAAATAATTTTTTGCTTTTTCTAAATTTGCTAGATTTTTATTTCTTTTGTTTTGGAAAAATATTGTTCTTGGTGTGCATTGTTATTTTGTTGGAAAAACCTAGTTTTGGAGAAAATAAGCGAGGAAAAGTGAGTAAACGGGGTAGGAAAAGTCCAACTCATGAACCATGTAGACATGCATGGTCCGTGAATGCTATAATTTGCAAACAAGGAGGTCGAACCAAACCCCAACTCACTGTCGTGCTGCCGTGCACGATTTACGACACTCAGATACTCCTCCATCTCCAAATCACCCATCTCTTCCCTACCACCCCCCAATACCACCCAAACCTACTTACCTCCTGACACAACTCGAAACCAATGAGATATTTCTTCCCTCATTGTGATTTCAATGCTTTACTCGATAATCTATGTATGATAGTGAATGGATTGGACTTGCTTGATGAAAGGTTGTGGGTAGAGTATATTGTTGTTGTGGTAATTTGTAAATTAAATTTCATGGTTGTGCCACTATGGGTATATTATGGTGTTCATTTTCATTGTGAGTATTCTTTTATTTTATCTACTTGACATGTGCCTCATTATTTTCATTGAGGATAATGCAAACCTTAAGTGAGAGGAAGGGGAATAAGATGATACTTATGATTAGTGGTTTAGTTTAGCTGTAGCAAGTAGCTCTTTTGAGAGCATTTTTAATAAAATAATAATAATAACAATAAATATAAATATAATAGAAAGAATCCCGCTAAGTTCAAAATCTGAGAAGGCATGTTAGGAAAAATTGGGGAGCCCGGATGGATTGAAAACCTAAAAGAGCAACCTATGCAAAAATGAGAGGCCAAATGGTGTGGAAAAGGGTGATGGTGAGCATTGAAAAAGAAGAAAAAAGTGTGAAGCCAGGATGAAAATCCAAGAAGGCTCTTAGGCAAAATGAGACAAATTGAAACATTCTATGCTTCTCTTAGTTTGTCTATTTCGTAGATTCTTTGGTAGAGTAAACTAGTTTTATGCTTGATTGTGTACTTCACCTTTGATTGGTATATGATGATTGTTTAGATTATCTTCGGCTTTGGGAAATGAGAGTGTGATAGATTCTTATGTCTTGGGGGATAGGGTAGTCTAGGAATAAAATTTTGGGTGTTGTGGGAAAACCTTTGCATGGTAGTTTATGCTTAGGTCTTTGTTTGTTCTTTTTTACTTAGGTTTAAGTGTGGTGGATTTCATGAGACATCAAATGCATGTAATTTCATAAGAATTTAACATCTCATTTGTTATATTTTTGTTAAAAGATTGCTATATTTATGTAGGTTAACATCATAAGGATTTTAGATATTCATTTTCGGTTTTCCTATCTAAATCCTTCATTTTTAACCTATTTTGAGTCTAATGTATTTTTTGTCCTTACGAGCATCTAGATTCCTTTTTGTGATCTTAATTTTTAGATTTCTCGTAAGCACTTCAGAGTGGTTTAGTGAAGGCCATTTACAAGGATGGTAGATGATTGAAGGCCACGAGTAAAAATGTGGTAGAAGATAGAAGGGTCAAAGAAGGAAGAAAGAGAAGAGGATGAATTATGACCAAGATGTTTGGACCACATTTTTAGAATGATCCAAGAAAAATCATCCTCCAAAAGTGGTACCATTGGATTATTCTTCTCGATCGCTATAAAATCTAATACAAGAACTCTCAAATCGGATAAGCTGTTCACCTGTAGCAGTGCATACAATTTGAAGAAAAGAGGGACCGACGGGCGTGTTGTCCGTGCACTTAGTCGCACGCCCAACGCTCAAAACAAAGGGGAAAATTATCCCTTGGAAGTAATACGCACGGCCTGTGCGATGGAGTGCACGGTCGGCCGGGCGCCTCTGCCACATTTCTTGTCTTTTTCTTGACCAAATTAGACTGTAAATAACCTCTACCTTATCCTCATTGAGAACCCTTTTCTCTTGACCAAAAATCCACTTCTTCAAATCATAGTTCTTCATTTTCTCTTCATCTTTTCCATCATTATTTTTTTGGGTTATGATTGTGATATTTAGTATGACTATTAGTAGCTAAGTTTTTACTTGGGAGCAATTGATTGAAGCTTCCAAACCCATGCAATGAGAATCTCTATTTCACTCTTTCATGAATATTTATTGCTTAGCATTTATCGTGCCATTAGTGTTGATGTTTTCTTCATTTATGTTATGGATTGTTTGAGAATATGAAGTGTTTGTACGATTCAATGCTACGGTGTTAGGAAAGTGTACAATTTCTTATCTCTTTGACATGAAAATCCAATAACATAGAATAAGAAGTTGCATCAGTATCACAACTTCCATTCAAACATGGGTTTGATTCAGACTCCAGGTTCTGAGAAATATTTACCATCCGAAAAGTGGAAAAACAGAGTCTTTGTCTAAAGAAATGCATCGAGAAAGTGCAGTTGTATAGAAATTTTCAACGAGATAGTGCTCTTTCAAAATGGAATCTATTCCAAACATATCTGCCATGGTTCTTTATTTCGACAGGGTACAAATATCTAAATTTGATATTTTTTGATACGTTTTCAGACCTATTGCCGATACTTAGTAGCAAATGTGCCAGTATGTTAATTTGTTCCAGTTTGTAATTTTTATTTCGTTTTTAGTTGATTTTTTTGTTAGCTTGGAGACATATTGTTCGAGTTCTTGTTGTATGGTTTGTACTCGATCCTCTTCACAATAACCCCTTCACTACGATCCCGAGTTAGAGTTGAACTTGAAAAGGGCTAGGAGGCTTTCTTTGGAAACTGTGAATAACACCCCTCCTAGTGATCATTTTGCGGAACCTTCTACTTGCATGGAGCATCAAGGTAAGCATCTGAAAGACGAACCTCAACACTCTCACCTTTAAGGAGGGAATTTTTCATTGAGGCAAATTCCCTTGAGGGAGAATATGGCCCCCAACATTGAGCAACAACCTATGTGCATCGCATATATGTCAGTTTGGCCAAATGGGCACTTTGAGCTAAAGTTTGGGTTAATACACATGATACCTTCCTTTCTTGTTAGGCAGGGGGAGACCCCAACAAACATCTCACCGACTTTCACATGGTTTGTTGTGGTATGATTCCTGAAGGAGTGAATGAAGAGTTTTATAAGTTAAAGGCCTTCCTGTTTTCATTCAGATATTCTTCATGGGATTGGCTCCACTACCTTCCATCCAGGAGCATAAACTCATGGATTGAGTTGAATAGGAAGTTTCTCTCCAAGTACTTTCCGGCATCAAAGTCCACAACTTCAACCCTAGTAGATATAGGTCCATATATAATAGTAGGGAATTCGCCATTGAAAAAGGCCTAAAATAAGCCTAAAAACCCTAGCAGCCACAATTGATGAGGCCAGCGGGAACCAACACGGGCCGTGCAGCCTCGTGGTGGTGCGGGTTTCATGGCTTGGCACGGCCTGTGTTGGGTCGTGCTGGCGCAGGCTACACGGTTTGGCATGGGCCGCCGGCTGGTGTCCCATTTTAATCATCTAATTTGCATGCCCTATGTCATTAAACGTGGCCCATCGATTGAAAAGACTTTTTCCCAGTTAAACGGTGCAGGCTGTGTCATTTTTCACACCTCGTAGGCTAGTCTTCACAGTTGGAACTTAAAACAATACAGACAGTGTGAAACGGCATGGTCCGCATCCATACTTAGGATTTGGAGTGAACTTTGGGACACGGGCAACAAAATCAGCGCAGTCTATGCCAATGGGCTATGGCACGACCCGTATTGGCTGGCACGGGCCATGCTAGGATTGGTTGGCTTATGCCGTCTACTTCATGCAGGTCGATCGGCCAACCGGTTGATAGCGTCCTCTATTTTTTTACCTTTTTGAACTTCAAGTCTGGCTATTTCTGCTCAATTCCATCTAATACCATGCATTTGGGTATGTGGCCTTCTATCTACTACCATCCTCGCGAATGGCCTTCAATATCTTCTTCCATTCTTGCGAATAGCCTTAAAATATCTTCTACCACACTCATAGATGGCCTTCTACAAAATGGTGTCAAAATACTAACAAGCAACCTAATAATAAGCTCACAAAGGAAATCTAGGTGCTCGTGAATACAAAATGTCCATTAGATTCAATTAAGTGTACAAAACTCAGAAGATCAATAATGGTTATCTAAACTCTTTGTCGTGTAAACATAACTAAAATCACCAATCAACCAAACAAAACATGATAATGAATGTGTCAAATGCATTGGTTAACGCATGCATATAGGGGAACATCACACGCTAACTTCACCAACTAATTCATTGGTAGATCGGCAGAGCTTCTGGTCAGATCGGTAGTTCTCTAAGATGTTCACGTGCTATCCTGTGTGCTACTTCAATATCGACGTGATGATTATTTTTATGGTCACATGACGGTGATTCGGGTACTGCACATTTATCCCATGTGTAACTCACATGGTCAAGAAGGGCAGTGACTGCAGGAGATAAGCTTGTTCAACTTCATCTTCATCGCCATCTGCAGTTGCCCAAAGGAAATAGGCATAGTGTAGAGGCCTGAACATAGGTGTCTCCTTTGCTGTCGAGAATGCTCACTCAAAGTATTCTTGCGCTCTACCAATATATGTTCCATGGAGAGCTAAAAAATGAAGATGATGAAGAAGTTGAGTTGCAAAGAAAGCTGGGGTTAAATAGGAAAAATGATTCCCCCCCTAAAAATGTTAACAAAAGCTCAATTCAACGGTTTGACTAGACGAAAGTGGCCCAACTAACACATCAGTTAATTCAGAGGCCAACATTGTTAAAAAAGTTATTGAGGACTAATGGTGTATGATTGAAATAGTTTAGCGGTCATAGTAGTTTCTTTTGTTATTTCCCACGTTTAATTCAATTTTAATTCAATTTAGTTCAGTTAAAAATAAGTTCGAGAAAAGACTTTATGAAAAGAGTTAATAAAATTAGAACAAAAATCATAGAAGGGGGCAAAAGAGTGAGATTTTTTAGATGTGGAAATGCAACTGCAAATGAAGTACGCTTAGAAATTACTTCTCAGTGTTGATGATTAAAGATGAGGATAAAAAGGCTCTCATTCTTCTATTACAATTATGTGTAACACTCTATGTTACACTAATAAAATCACACCATATAACCTTGATTAATATTATTTGATATTTATTTTATTTTATTCATTAAAGTAAACACTCACTCAAAAATAAGCATCTGTAGCAACAAATCTTGTAAAATACCTCAGGTACGCATTAGTCTTCAAGAAATACAAGTTTTCATCTTCCAACATACAGTATTCTTTTTTACATTGTTTTTATAGTATAGTTGCATATCTCTGCTCATTTTCCTCACCGCAGAACCCCATATCTACTTATCCATATTTTTCACTCCGCGGCAGCTGATTGAAAAGCCAAACTTGAATTAAAGCTACAAAGGTTTCACTTGAGCCTCTAATGTAGAATGTGGATAGTTCTAAAGAGAACAAGGATATCAGACATGCGGTTTGAATGAGACAGAAACATGGTTCTTGAAGTTCTTGGAAGAGGCACTTAACGGTTCATGAGGGCTAACGCAGAACAAAAGGGCTATAGCTTCAGACACTTATTTTAAATAAAATGCATGGTATAAGTTCTGTTTATTCTAGAATGAGAGAAGTGGTGGATGTAATTGAAAGAGTTGGCTTGAATCAAGATTAATCGTGATGATTGGAAAATCATGTTTTTTATGAATCTATGAAAACCATATTATAACTCTTGTGCTGAATGTGCACAAAATTTGCACTTCATTTTTTGCTGATTTTTCCTTGATATTGAGGGGGTGTCTATAATTGTCAATTAACTACATGTTTAGGAAATTTCATAAGGCAAATCATGTGCCGCATCGCTCATGTAGCCTAGTATTCTAAGAACCAAGTATAAACTATTGGATTGTATCAAAATTTTCCACAATTTTATTCTAATTCTCTCCTCACAATAATCTTACAACAAAAGGTTTAAACAACACTTCCAAGCTTAGAAAATGGATCATCAAAAAATTGTTAAAATGAACAAGATTGATCTCCCAGAAAAGAAAGTCCTGAAAAACTATAAAAGGGGAGATGTTTGTCACTCTTCATGTTTGGAAAGATGGTCTCCCATCTTATAGTGGTGGTTGGATCTCTCTTTGTCATGCAAATGACATCGATAAACAGGAAACCTTAATTTCTGAATTCTTCAGAAGTGAGAAGACATGTCTATTTAATTAGGTGAATGTAATCCATCCAGGAAGTTTGGAATAAGGTCTCAATTATTATTCCTATTTCAAACTTGGTAGCTGGAAGTTCATTAGTCTCTTTTCAATGTGGATAGTATCATTTCAATGTGGACATCAGAAAGGCGATTTTGAAAGAGACAGAAACAAGGTTCTTGAAGTTCTTGGAAGTTGCACTTGATGATGGCCCATGTGGGTTGAACAAACACAAAAGAGGCAAGAATAACACGAAGTGGAAGAAGGATCCCCTGATCCATATCGCGCTTACATTATAGTGCCTTAAGCATGCAAAATAATGGGTTGAGAGGCTACGAAAAATGCAGATTCTTCAAAGAACACAAAAATTGTCGAAACCTTCGATAAGTTGTAGAAAAAAGTCTATTCTTGATTACTTCTTTATGTGAATTCAGCAGCACTAACTTTATAAATCATTTCATTATAGCTTCAAACACTTATTGAAAATAAATGGATTGTATAGATCCTGTTTATTTCAAAATGAGAAAAGTGGTGGAATTAATTGAAAGAGTTCGCGTGAATCAAGATTGATCCTGATGATCAAAAAAATTATATTTTTTTGTAAACCTATGAAAATCATATTATAACTCTTGTGTTGAATGTGCACATAATTTTATTGTATTTTTGCTACGTTTGTGTTGCATTTGTGATAAATTTGTGCTCAATTTGTGCTGCATATGTGATACATATGTGCTCAATTTGTGCTGAGATTTTCGTGATATTGAGGTGGGTAATGATAGTAGTCAATGAAGTACATTTTTGAGGAATTTCATAAGGTAAATGATGTGTCACTTTCTTCATGTTGCTTAGTATTCTAAGAACCAAGAATCAACTACTATATTGTATCAATGATACATTTTCAACAATTTTATTCTAATTCTCTCCTCAAAAAAATCCTACCACAAAAGGTTTGAACAACTCTTCCAAGCTTAGAAAATGAATCATCAATTTTTTTATTATTATATTTACAAGCTTGAACTCACAGAAAAGATAGTCTTGGAAGACTGTAAAAATGGGGAATGACATATCACTCTTCATGTTTTGAAAGATGGTCTCCCGTCTTATAGTGGTAGCTGGATCTCTCTTTGTCGCGCAAATCACATCGATGAAGAGGACACCTTAATTTGTGAATTACTAATAAGTGACAAGGCTGGCCTATAAATTCAGGTGAATATTTTCCATCTAGGAAGTTTGGAATAAGGTCTCACTTATTATTCCCTTTTCAGAATTGGGAGCTACTAGTTCATTATTCTCTTTTCAATGTGGATAGTCTATTCTCAATGTGGATATTAGAAAGGTAGTTTTGAATGAGAAAGAAACATGGTTCTTGAAATTCTTAGAAGAGGCACTTGGTGACAGCCTACGAGGGCCGAATAAAAAAAGGAGCAAGAACAAGACAAATGGGAAGAAGGATCTCGCGAGCCATATGGTGCTTACATTTTTGATTTGAAGCATGCAAAAGAGTGGCTTGATAAGCTATGAAACAATTTAGCTTCATCAAAAAACTCAGAAGTTGTGGAAATCTTCGACAAGTAGAAGAAAAAAATCTTTTTCCTTCTTACTTCTTCATGTGGATTAAACTGCCTTAACTATTTAAAGCCTAACATTGTAGCTTCAGACACTTATTGTAAATAAAATACATTGTATAGGTTCTATTAATTCCAGAAGACAAGTGGTTGAAATAAATTAAAGAATTGGCTTGAATCAAGATTGATCTTAATGATCAGAAAATCAAGTTTTTTTATGAACCTATGAAAACCATATCATAACTCTTGTGCTAAAAGTGTACATAATTTGTAATACATTTGTGCTCATTTTTTTCTGGGTTTACCTTGATATTTTAGGTTGTGTCTATAATAGTAATGAACTACATGTTTGGGAAATTTAATTAGGTAAATCATGTGCCGCATCCATCATGTTGCCTAGTATTCTAAGAACCAAGTATCAACTACAGGATAGTGTCAAAGATACCTTTTCCATAATTTTATTCTACTTCTCCCCTTAAAATAGTCTTACTACAAAATTTTAAACAACTTTTCCAATCTTATTAAATGAATCATAAAAAACAATTGTTAAAATGTACAAGCTTGATCTCCCCGAAAAGATAGTCTTGAAAGATTGTAAAAGGGGGTGTGGTATGTCACTTTTCATGTTTGGAAGGATGGTTTCCCATCTTATAGGGTGGCTGGATCTCTCTTTTCCACTCAAATCACATCGATGAAGAGGATACCTTAATTTTTGAATTCTTAAGAAGTGAGGAGACAGATTTATGCATTCAGGTGAATGTTTTCCATCCAGGAAGTTAGGAATAAGATCTCAGTTACTATTCCTTTTACAGACTTGGTAACTGCAAGTTCATTGGTATCTTTTAAATATGGATAGTCTTTTTCAATTTGGATATCAATTCTTTCTAAGAACAAATTTTTTTTTGAAACCTTCGATAAGTTGTAGAAATAAGTCTATTCTTAATTACTTCTTCATGTGAATTCAACTGTATTAAATTTATAAAGCATACCATCATAGCTTCAGACACTTATTATAAATAAAATGCATTGTGTAGATCCTGTTTATTCCAGAATGAGAAAAGTGGTGGAAGTAATAGAAACAGTTAGCGTGAATCAAGATTGATCCTGATGATCCAATAATCATGTTTTTTTTGTAAACCTATGAAAACCATATTATAACTCTTGTGTTGAATGTGTACATAATTTGTATTGTACTTGTGCTACATTTTTGCTACATTTGTGATACAGTTGTGCTCAATTTGTGCTGAGTTTTCCGTGATATTGAGGTGGGTGACGATAGTAGTCAGTGAAGTACATGTTGGGTAATTTCATAACGTAAATAATATGTCAATTTTCTCATGTTGCCTAGTATTCTAAGAACCAAGTATCAAATACTATATTGTATCAAAGATACATTTTCAATAATTTTATTCTAATTCTCTCCTAAAAATAATCCTACTACAAAATGTTAGAAAAACTCTTCCAAGCTTGGAAAATGAATCATCACAAACAATTATTAAAATTTACAAGCTTGATCTCCCAGAAAATATAGTTTTAGGAAACAGTAAAAATGAGGAGTGGTATGTCACTCTTCATGTTTTTGAAAGATGGTCTCCCATCTTATAGTGGTGGTTGGATCTCTCTTTGTCACGCAAATCACATTGATGAAGATGACACCTTAATTTCTAAATTCTTAAGAAGTAAGGAGGCAGGTCAATACAATTAGGTGAATATTTTCCATCCAGGAAGTTCGGAATAAGGTCTCACTTATTATTCCTCTTTATACTTCGTAGCTGCAAGTTAATTAGTCACTTTTCAATATGGATAGTCTCTTTTCAAAAGGCAATTTTGAATGAGATAGAAACATGGTTCTTGAAGTTATTGGAAGAGGAACTTGATGACGACCTACGAGGTCCGAATAAAAATAAAGAGGCAAGAACAAAACGAATTTAAAGAAGAGTGTCGGGAGCCTTATCGCGCTTACATTTTTGTATCTGAAGCACCCAAAAGAATGTCTTGATGGGCTATGAAACAATGCATATTCATAAAAGAACTCAGAATTTGTGGAAACCTTACAGAAATTGAGGAAAATTTCTATTTCTTCTTACATCTTCATGTGAATTCAACTACATTAAGTATATAAAATCCTTTTATTATAGCTTCAGAGACTTATTGTGAATAAAATACATTGTAATAGATCCAATTTATTCCAGAACGAGATAAATAGTTAAAGTATTTGAAAGAGTTGGCTTGAATAAATATTGATCCTGATGATCGGAAAATCATGTTTTTTAAAACCTATGAAAATCATATTATAACTCTTGTGCTGAAAGTGCAGAGAATTAGTCCTGCATTGGTGCTACATGTGTGCTAAATTTGTGATGGGGTTGCCTTGATATTTTAGAGTGTGTCTATAATAGTCAATGAACTACGTATTTGCAAAATTTCTTAAGGTAAATCATGTCTCGCGTCCATCATGTTTCCTAGTATTCCGAGAACCAAGTATCAATTATTGGATTGTTTCAAAGATACATTTTCCATTGTTTTATTCTAATTATCTCCTCAAAATAATCTTACTACAAATGGTTTAAACAACTCTTAAAAACCTAGAAAATGAATCATCAAAAACAAATTTTAAAATGTACATGTTTGATCTCCCAAAAAGATAGTCTTGGAAGATTTTAAGAAGGGGGAGTAGAATGTAACTCTTCAAGCTTGGAAAGATGGTCGCCCATCTTATTGTGGTGGTTGGATATCTCTTTGTCCCGCAAATAAAATCTATGAAGAGGACACCTTAATTTGTGAATTCCTAAGAACTCAGAGAGGTCTATACATTCACGTGAATGTTTTCCATCCAGGAAAGTCGGAAGTAGTACTCAATTTTTATTCCTTTTTTAGACTTGATAGCTGAAAGTTCATTTGTCTTTTTTCAACGTGGATAGATCTTTTCAATGTGGAGATCATATTGGCGGTTTTGAAGTAGACGGAAATATGGTTCTTTAAGTTCTTGGATAAGGCAATTGATGACGGCCCACCAAGGCTGAATAAAAACAAAAGAGGTAAGAAAAACACGAATCAGAAGAAGGATCCCGACAGCAATATCGAGCATACATTGTAGTATCTTAAGCTTGCAAAGAATGGCTTAATAGGGTATGAAAAAATGCATATTCTTTAAAGAACACAAAAATTGTGGAGACCTTCAATGAGTTGTAGAAAAAAGTATATTCCTAATTACTTCTTCATGTGGAGTCAGCCACATTAACTTTATAGAGCCTCCCATTATAGCTTCAGACGCTTGTTGTAAATAAAATGCATTGTATAGATCATGTTTATTCCTGAATGAGACAAGTGGTGGAAGTAATTGAAAGTGTTGGCTTGAATCAAGATTGATACTGATGATCGGAAAATAGTGTTTTTTTAAACCTATGAAAATCATATTATAACTCTTGTGATTAATGTGAACATAATTTGAACTATATTTGTGCTACATTTATGCTGCATTTGTGATACATTTGTGTTCGAATTGTGCAGAGTTTTCCATGATATTGTGGGGGATGTCGATATTAGTCAATGAAGTACATGTTCAGGTAATTTCATAAGGTAAATGATGTGTCACGTTCCTCATGTTGCCTAGTAATCTAAGAATCAAGTATGAACAACTAGATTGTATTAAAGATACATTTTCAATAATTTTATTCTAATTCTCTCCTAAAAATTATCCTACTACAAAAGATTTAAACATCTCTTCCAAGCCTAGAAAATGAATGATCAAAAATATTTGTTAAAATTTAACAGCTTGATCTCACAGAAAATTATTCTTGAAAAACTGTAATAG